>OFHU01004134.1:0-204190 GCA_900245905.1 Lacerta viridis | reverse complement strand
AGCAAGGCAAGGAGGCCAGGGAAACCACTCTGCCCCTCCTTTCCCTGACCTAACCCCACCCCAACTCTAAATAAAAGGACTTAAATTACGAAAACAATTATGCAGGTAAAATGCCAGCAGGGGTGGGGGGCTTTCCAGGGTTTTGCACCGTCTGCCATATGTCTGGATAGCTGCCTGTTGGACAGAAGTCATGGGTGTGTCCAAGGTGTAAGGAGCTCCTGGGTGTCCAGGAACAATTTTTCATTCCCTTGAGGCCAAGGTGGCAAACCTGGAAAAGCTAAGAGGCAGAAAGGTGGGTGGGTGAGGTCTTCAGGGACATTATAGATGGGTCCCACTCCAGGACGAAGGGAAGATCTTGTGGAAGAACACCACTGTGAGGAAGAGGAAATACTTCCTCAGAAGGCACCCATTCACCACAGTGAACTGCCTGCCTGGCACAACACTTATGCATGTTGTCTGTTGCCTAGAGAGCCTGGTAGATACTGCCGGGGAGGAGTCAGTGCTCATGCTGTGTACTGACATGGGGAAATGTATTTGTGGAGTAAAATTTAGATTGCTAGCTAGGATGCTGAAAGTCAAGGGCATATGTGTTGTTTGTCTGCTCCCCCTTAAGCTGTTTTCAAATAAGACTTTAAAAATACTTGCTTTCAATTTGCTTTAAATTAATGATGTTGGGGTAGATTTTTAGATGCTACATCTGTGTATTATTTTATATTATATTTGTTGTAGATTGCTGGTTTGGGTTTGTTATTTAATGATGCTGTTTTAGTTTTAATATTGTATATGTGTGTTCTCTTTTTTATTGTACTTACGTTATTTCTTTGACCTACTTTGGAAGGACTTTTCTGATCTAAAAGGTAGCATAAAATATTTGTAGGTTCATCCACACTGGAGTATAATAAGGATCTGAAGCTACTTGTCTCTCTATTTATTCTTGTGGTAATCACACCATCCAACTGGCAGACTGCATTTCCCCCTTTCTAAATTCTGATCTTCCCCAATCTGTGGATAATCTGATAAGCGGAGAAAATGCACTATAAAACTGCATGCAGTGGATGTACTGAAGGGCATTCTGTGTGTGTTTATATGTATGTGTGTGTGGTGACATTTTTTGCTGGATGCCTGCCATCTGTTGCCACCCTCCGTATTTCCATTTTGTTTCCATTAGCCCAAGGGAAAGGATGCAGCCTGCTTTTTCCCACTGGTTGTTGCTGAAGACACATCACAGTATTTTCATTTAAAAAAACTCTTTTGCACAGAATTGCTCTTGCACAAAACAGCGTTATCAAAAGAAATGTCCTTGCAAGAGGTGGGAAAGGGAAAAACAGAGGAAAGAAGTACCAGCTTCCCATGCTAGCAACTTAAAGTCCTTGCCTGCTCTAGTTGAGATTCCTGCATTGCTAGGGGTTGGACTAGATGCCCTTTGGGATCCCTTCCAACTCTACGATTCTATAACACACATTTTTACACTACAATTGACTTTTGTGCAAACTTGCTTTATCAAAAAAAAATGAATTTTCAAAAATATACAGTTGTACCTTGGAAATTGAATAGCTTAGTTTCTAAACGTTTTGGCTCCCGAATGTTGCAAACCGGGAAGTGACTGTTCCGGTTTGCAAACTATTTTTGCAAGCTGAACGTCCGATGGGGCTTCCGATTGGCTGCTGGAGCTTCCTGCAGCCAATCATAAGCCATGCTTTGGTTTTCGAACATTTTGGAAGTCGAAAGGACTTCTGGAACGGATTCCGTTCAACTTTCAAGGTACGGCTGTAGAATTAAAGGTGCCTGTGCATGGGTCAGCAAATACTGACATGCATGCCCACCGTGGACACCAGGTTTCTGGAAGGGGGAGGAAACAACACATGGCGTGAATGTATCTCATCAATCATTACCCACTAGCACAAATGGGAAACATCAAAACAGATTTTGGAGGCAAAAAGTTGAAAGCGCTTGTATGTAGATGAAGGTGCACAAATGTGCCCATGGAAACAGTGAGCCACATACACATTAGCCTAGCATGAACACTGCCCGCATGAATAAAGGTAAGGGTAGCAGTTCGAAAGCACACCAGTGCAAGTAGATAAATAGGGACCACTACATAAAGTAGTTACTGGATGTGTTTTGTCTATGGACCACAAGGGGGCACTATACATAATTCTACATATGTACCGGTAGTTGTTAAATCTATTAAGTTGTACTTTGGATCATCTTCATTTTGTTTACCGTAAGCTGCTTTGGGTGCTAAAAGAAAATCTGATGATTTAACAACTGCAGGTACCTGAATGCTGTGGCCGGTCATAAGGTCTGTGCATCCAACTGAGTAAGGGCCTTTCCCTTCAGGAATCCTCTCAAGGTTGCTCCCCATTTCCTTGGCACTTTGACAGGCGACTCTGAAAAGCAAGATAATCTTACGAGTGTGTGGGTATAACTATGGGTATGTTGCAAAGGCATATATTGATTTATTTCATAAAATCTATATACCACTTGATTACATAAAAAATAACCACCTCAAAGCAGTTTACAATAAAATTGCCAACCATGTGGAAACTAAAGAGGCTTGGTCAGTCAGTGTCTGGACATTGTCTAAATACGCTGTCTTCCATTCAATTGAAAGAAATAGGCCATGCAGCTAGTAAATATTAATAACTAATTGTGCTGAACTGAACATTTAAAATCAGAAAAGATTCTCCAAAACAATATAAAGTGCTACTGAAACTGAAAAGGACTTCGAAGAGATAATATAGCCCACATATCTACCCTAGTCAGGAGCAGCTGAAGACCTACTTCAGAGGTTGGCAAGGTTTATCTTGCCTGGGCCAGATTGGTCCCGCAGAGATCCCTCCGTGAGCGGTGTCTGCGCATATGTGATTTCCAGTGTCCGTGCGTATGCAGACACAATTTCCGGGGTGCCGCGGAAGCGAGTCCCTGCACCTCAGTTCAACTCAGGGCAACTCAGTTCGGGGGCGGCTTGTGGGCCGGTCAAACGACCTCCGCAGGCCCCCTCCGGCCCATGGGCCTTCAGTTGCTGACCCCTGACCTACTTCCTCCATTTGCCCTCGATGGACCATCAAGATGACCGAGCAGTTCTATTTGCTGTGCATCATGCACTGCTTAAATCTTGTTAAACTTTTGGGTGTCTTGATAATCTTACAAATTTAATGTGGCTCTGATATTTTACTGCAATTATTCTAGTGTTCTGGGAACTTCAAATTGAAGGTTGGTCTAAAATAACAACAACATTAATAACGTAGATTATTCCTAATGTTCATTGTCTTTGTCACACTGAGAACTGGTTGGGGAGAGACACCATTTTTTAAGCATTCTTGCCTCTCTCGCCTGCAACCCATGATTTGGTTTTAGGAGACATTTTGAATATGCATTGCATCCCTCATGCCCTTCCCACAGCAACACTACTAGTTTTTGTAGAGTTGGGAATGGTGTACTCCTGAATCTTTGCCCTCTGTGGCTTCGGAAACCAGCTCCTTGGGTGACTGCCAACAGTTCTTCAGCTCCTTCTCCAGGAGACTACTGTTGTTGCTTTGGTGACTTTGGGGCTGGGCCAGATCTGCAAAAACATGAACAAGCATCTCTGCAGGGGGGAAACAATTCATGAAAGTGGCCAAAATAAAAGACAAGGCATGGGGAACCCCTCAAATATATACACTTCCTTAGTGCCCATCGCTTAAGGCATCAGGCTATTAAATACTCAATAAATTTACTCCAATCTGATTGAAACCTTTGATCACTTTGATTCCTTATTCTCCCGGTCAGTTTTGCTAATTCCAAATATTCCATTAATTTTATTCTCCATTCCTCAACCGTTGGTAAATCATTGGATAAATATTCATTCCTTAGTTCACTCGAAGTCAGAAATGTGGTTCTCTGACCAGGACGCCAATCAAGATAGAGCATTCATTATTGCTGCCTGTTATTCTATTTGGTGCCCTCAAATTAAGGTCAGCCATTCAAGGCCCCATTACCTTGAGACACTGACTTTCCTGTAGGACCTTTGTTCAACTAAAGTTCCAACAGATGCCTTTGACATGCTTAAGAGGGGAGACACCTGGGAATTCCCAATATGGAATGCAAATGCATTTATGGATGCAACCAGGTCGATGCTATCATGCACTACCTGTTGATTTGCCCCTTATATACAGTGTTCAGAGAAAATTTCCCTCCTCCATCTATTCTTAACTGGTTCTCAGGCTGATCCCCCCCAGGAAGTGACAGTCAAACTCTTATCTGATAATGATCGACAAATTCATGAAACACTGTGACTGGAAAGGCAGGGAAGCAGAAAGAAAGAAAAGGGAGAAGAGACCAGGAGATATGGGAAAGGAACAAAACAGAATGGTTATTTCTCCTCTCTGGGTGTTGGCATGGACTTGGATCTGCTTGTTCCAAAGCCTGCTCACTCTCCCAACAATCCCTGGATAAATTTCCTGGGACTTAAAAAAAAAAAAACCCTCCACACATTAGAAGAAAAACTTGTTGCACCTCCCCAACCTGGCTACAGCAAGTCAGCAGGGAAGCATCTCCCTGCAGCTCCCCTTAGGTCTGCAAATGTTGAATTAATAAAAATAAAGGCAATTTTTAGCCACCAACATTTCCAAAGAAAATGAAGTTATGCCAAACAAATTCCACAGGAAGCTCATGAGATTATTAACTCCACAAATTATTATTCTGACCAATTCTTTGAAATATGAGAATTTAAAGTGTTGAGAACACTGTCCTTAACATTCTTCATAGGTAGCATGATATCAAGATGCTCAATTCAAGAATGACATTTACTTTCATGGCTAATTTTCCAATTCAATACATTTCTGGGAGACCACACATTTAGTATGGCTTTGCATGACATGCAGCAAACCTGTGTGAAGCAGTCGGATTCTGCTTAGCATTGTTGAAACTTTAGAACTCTGGCATTTTGTCTAGGATTCAGAGGGCAACACACAACCCAGCCTGTGTATGTCACAGCCTTTTAAAACTATATACTATACATTTTTATGCTGTAAACTTTTATAGGTTATGTTGTGCGATTTCATAGGGAAGCCTTGCTCTTGTCCTCTGCTGTTCGTGGTAAGGTTAAAGGTAAAGGACCCCTGGATGGTTAAGTCCAGTCAAAGGCGACTATGGGGTTGTGGCACTCATCTCGCTTTCAGGCCGAGGGAGCCAGTGTTTGTCCACAGACAGCTTTCTGGATCATGTGACCAGCACGACTAAACCGCTTCTGGCACCACGGGACACTGTGACAGAAACCAGAGTGCACAGAAATGCCATTTACCTTCCCGCCAGCAGTGGTACCTATTTATCTACTTACATTTTGATGTGCTTTCGAACTGCTAGGTTGGCAGGAGCTGGGACAGAGCAACACAAGCTCACCCTGTCACGGGGATTCGACCTTCTGATTGGCAAGCCCAAGAGGCTCAGTGGTTTAGTGGTTTAGACCACAGCACCACCCATGTCACTCTTGTTCATTGTAAAGGCCTTTGGCTATACACCATTGATTGATTGATTGATTGATTGATTGATATAACCCTGTGCCTTTCCACCTTGCCCACTGGAGGCTGCTGAGTAAGGGTCATAGCTCAGGGGCAGAGCACCTGCTTCAAATCCAAAAAGTCCCCAATTCAATCCCTGGTATCTCCTGGCAGGGTTGGGAGAGACTCCTGCCTGACATCCTTGAAAGTCTCTGACAGACAGTGTATACAACACCAAGATGGACCAATCATCTGACTCAGTATAAGGCATTTCCTTATATCGCTATGCACCTAACCTGCTTACATTTTATCTAACTTCTGCCCTGGTCCCACAAATGCCGAGGCTCCTGTGAGGTATAGCTGCCAGTGGTCGTAGAAATCTTCCATAAAATGATGAAAGTACATATCCCAAAGGATATGATTTCTAATTTTGTTCAGTGGAGTTCCCTAAGGCGCAATTGCTTCTGTGTTGGCATCTTTGAAGTCCCAAGCTCTCCATCAATGGCCAGCTGATTTATTTTTGAGTGAAAGCCACCACATTATAGGCAAAGACTAGCAGAGATATAGTAAACCACCTTCAAAGCACGGTTCATGTGCCTGGACTACAAAGTACGTAAGGGAAGCAATGCTCAAAACTGGAGAGAAACCATATTTCTCTGTAGACACTTCCCAATGGATTTTGCCTTACTTCTTCCAGGTCTTTACTTTACAGCAATGTCTTATCTGCACACACCGCCCTAACGACAATATTTTCAGATCAGATCTCATATGTTTAACAAGATCTAAGAATTGCAATTGGAATAATTTAATCGCAGGACTCATGGAGAATGTTTCACACATTTTTCCTTCCTTTGGGAAGGAATGTAGAAAGTTTAGCACAGATTCTAGGGCAATCTGAAACATTATGAGGCCCCACAGTGCCATTGATTCAAAAGCCAACATTCCCACTGAGCCCAGAGGTCTGAAATCAATGGCACAATAGGATAAACCCCTTGGATGAAATTGACAAGTCAGAGGAATTTGGCCTGATGGATACTAGTGTTTTGGTGTGTGTCAATTTTGTAGGTTTCCGCCTGCAAAAAAGAATGCCAGGGTTGCTTTAAAATATTGTGTGAAATTTTCAGGAAGATGCTCACTTGAGGCAGTAGTGAGGAGCATGAATCATAGTATCATAGAACCGTGGAGTTGGGACTTGGGAGGTACCTAAAGTCCAACCTCCTGCAATGAGGCAGTGAGAGGCCACAAGCAAAGCGGTTTGGCAAAGTATTTTTTTTTTAAAGATCTTATTATTTTCTGCATTAAACAACACATAAATCCAACACTTAAACAGAAACAATTAACAAAGAAAAAAACAAAGAAAAAAAAGGAAAAACATACATTAAACACATTAAACAATATAAAAATAATGAAAATAGAACCCATACCTACCCAAACCAAAACATATAATTCATTATTTAATTCTAATTCCAATCTTCTTTGAGGGGACTTCCCCCATGCTCTCAGCTGCATTCAATATCAATATACTTTGGTAACTTTGTAACTAATTTCTTAACATTCACCACTATTCTTAATAATCATAAAGATACTCACTTACCATTTATAAGTCATCACTTAAACAATATATCCTTAGATATTCCTAAACATTTTACAGCATTCATAACATTACTTCTTATGTATTATTTTCCTCTAACATCAACTAGCTAAAGCCATATAAACAAACAAATTCTGCTTCAAATATCTAACTTTTCACGATTTTTTAAATAGTCCTTAAATTTCTTCCAATCCTGTTGCACCTTCTCCTCCCTCTGGTCTCGGAGTCTCGCGGTCAGTTCAGCGAGTTCCATAAAGTCCATTAATTTCATCTGCCATTCTTCGACTGTCGGAATCTCCTCACCTTTCCAGTTTCTTGCAAGTAGAATTCTAGCAGCTGTTGTGGCATACATAAAAAACACTCTATCCTGACTGGGTATCTCATGGTTATCATGCTCAAAAGGAAGGCCTCTGGTTTCTTACCAAAAGTAATTTTCATTACTTTTTTAAGTTCATTATAAATCTTCTCCCAGAAAGCCTTAACCCTTGGGCATGTCCACCACATATGATAAAAGGTACCTTCTACATCTTTACATTTCCAACACATATTACTTTTTGTATGATACATCTTAGCTAACTGCGGTTTGGCAAAGTAACTGGAGAGAAGTGAGGATTGCTCACTCTTGAAATGAAAGCAAACAGAAGAAGATCTGATAGCTGGTGTCAGGGACAGGACTGAGGAGGAATGGTGGGGACTGTAGGAAGGGGAGGGAAGATTGGCAGAAGACTGTGACCAGGTAGCATGTGTGCCTGCTGAACCTGCCATCCAGGTTACAGCTAACCAATGGCAGGCAATGAGAAAGGCCCCTGCTTTCCCTTCTTAGAGTTTTCCATTGCAGAAACTTCTCTTCAAAAGAAGGACTCCTTCAAAATGAGGGCTGTCCTCTGTAAATGAATGAATTCTATTCCTACGGTCACAGACCAACTGGGGCACTAGCAAATCAACAATACAAAAGTTTTGGGGATACATTAATCAATTTGCACAGTACTGATAGGGGCCGATGCAGTTGTATGGGGCAGATACAGCATGTTGCAAAGTATATAGATAGACAGGTCAGGGGCATTATAATATACTGGGCGTTCTTAGTAACTGCCCCTCTTTAGCTGCGTGCATCTGTCTCCATACCCGATCCCCCCGCTTGGTATAGGTGTGCGCTTTGACCTTGCTATTGCACTGTCATGGGGTCGTCTGCTTTGACAGGGGCCTAAGTAGGAATCCCTGTCCTCCACAATTGGCAGATTTAAGGTTTTAGGAATTCATTTAAAGGCTTTCGCCTACTACATGGGCAATTAGTCACAACTGTAACAGGTTGGCGGTTAGGCATTGGTTATTTAATTGGCATTGCGGGTAGGGGAAGTGGTTGGCCAGTGCCTGCCCCTCCATTGCTGCTGCTGCGCAGGGCAAGTCGTTCCGTTATATGGTTTCCAGGGGCAAATCTTCCCTGCTTGTCCGTCCAGATGGTCATACATGGGTTAGGGCCTACGCAAGGGTAAACCCCTGGGAACATTAAGGGAGAGGGAGGGTCTTGGTCGCCCCGTCCCCAAATCCTCTCCTCAAAGTGTTTGTCCCCTTTGCTAGTCTTCCACCAAGCGGTTGGAAGCTCAGCCTGTCCCACTAGATGGGACGTTATAGTCAAACCAATGCCTAAGCAACCACTCACATGTTGGCGAATAAAACGGTTGCTCTTGCCAAATTTCTCGTATCCCGCAGCCTTAACAAAGACCTGAGGCGAGAATTCCCAGGTCTGGGCTTAAGGGCTGTCCTCTGTAAAACATGATGCACAACTACTCTACTGATGCATCTGGCCCAAGGGTCTCTCCAAGCCCAAAGCCAGTGCTGCCAACAGGCATTTTTACAATATACCTACCTGTCCATTTTATACACCATGCAGCAGGTAAGCAAAACAGCTGAGCACTTGCTGTAGACAAGCTGGTTTCAACCCTGCGCATTAAATGTTGGCTCCAGTTGATCCCGTCTTCCCCTAAGTGAAGCGACTAGCATTCGGCGTGTTTTGCAGATGACTCAGCTGCTGCTGCTACAGCTGTGCCAGTTTGGCATGCAGGTTTTTAATTTCGTCCTTGGGCGTAGGCCAACAGAAACCAGATTTGTAGCTTTTCCCGGGGTCAGGTGAAAATGACCAACTGTTGTTGTACAGACTGTAAACAGGTAAAGAACAATCAATAACCTTTGTAAATTAAAGCCCTTTGGACAATAACTGCTGATCCAAACACATCCAGCACACACAGCCTTCTGAGTCCCCTAACTCTGACTAGTGTTCAGCTTCCCGAACAAAGCGGAAAAATATAATATCCCATATTATGGGAGGAAAAAAGGAGCAGGGGGAACAGAAGTATCATTCAACTTGATTCTTATTTTAAATGCCGCTGATCTTGGTCTTTTACCAGCTAGTTCTCTGTACAATTGCAGGTGAAAGCCAGAGACCAGAGTTATCCATGGGATATAAGATTGCACTTGGAGGGTCAAATGTAGTATGCAATTATGAAGTCAATGGGTGGCCTTGACTTGTTCATTCTGTTTTTCTGCATCAACTCCACATCTAGAAAGTGGGAGAATGACACCTGTAATAGGATTAGGGATGAGTAGATTGGGAAGGCTCATGGTGGCTCAGTGGTAGAACATCAGCTTTCTGTGCAGAGGGCCCCAGGTCCAATCCCCGGCATCTTCGAGTTTGGCTGGGACAAGTTCCCTGCCTGAAATCCTGGACAGTCACTGCCAGTCAGTGTAGACCAGGGTTTCCCAAACTTGGGTCTCCAGCTGTTTTTGGACTACAACCATCCCTAGTGTCAGGAGACTGCTCTCGCTGGAAGCCAAGGCAGTGCCAGGGCTTTATCAGTATCGCGAAGCCCCTTCTCCGCTGAGGAATTCTTCCTCCCCATCCAGCATAGAAAGCAGTCTCTCATCCAGTGGGGAGGGGGAGATGGAGACAGGAAGTGGGAGTCGGGGCTGTGACAGGGATAGAGAGCCCTCACACCAAGCAGGAACGAGAGGAGAAGCACCTTCCCCATCGCCTCTTCTACGCAGGGAGGAAAGACGTAGAGTAGGGAGGCGGGGGTTCAGAATCCCGCGCCTGTTATGCTGGACCAAAAACCGGAAAAGGACATTCCCGGACTCTGCAGAAGGCTGAGCCAGACGTTCTTTATTTTGCTCCACTGTAACTAGCTGCACAATAAAAGGAACTTTGTTTCCAGAAGGTCGCGCCTGCCTGATTACTCATGAGCAACCACTGAGGAACCTTACACCTAGCTAGCAGGACCACTGGTCAGGGATGATGGGAATTGTAGTCCAAAAACAGCAGGATACCCAAGTTTGGGAAACACTGGTGTAGACATTACAAAGCAAGAGGGCCTCATGCTCTGTTGTGGTGTAAGGCAGCTTCTCCTGTTCCTACGATTACCCCAGTTCCATCCATTTATTGGTTCGTGGGTTTCTTCGCCATTATGTCCTACTGCTCCTGAATGCTTGGAGAATTTCTAAGATTAATTTTGGAATTGGAATGTGTGCAGTTTGCTGTAGTAGCACTTATTCTCTCTTCATGGGCATCTGCCTCCGCCAGGCTGAGGGCCAAAGGAGATGTTCTGTTGGGAATTAATGATGATTTCTTGATTTCTGCTTCTTTTCCTTAAAAAGCTGTGTGGGACCCTGATTTGGTTCAGAACCACAGCACCAAAGGACAGGGGTCTAATCCTTACCTCCCACATCATGTTCTTGTTATGAATCATCCCTACCAGAGCAATTAGCTATGGAGAAGAAAAATCCAGGCACTTGTATTTTACCTGTATGTTTTCCTCCCAGTAACTAATAGCAGCTGGGTGGGAGTGGATCAGAGCTGTAGCCGTGAGGATAATGCTTATTTTCTTCCCCCAGCACCACAGCTCGGATCAAAATCAGAGGCCCAGAGTGATTTTTGAAAAAATAAAAAGATGTTAATGGGTTAGGCACACTAGGGTGCCTTCTTGGTGTCTAATTTGATATACCCAGTTCAGTACACTGGTACCTTGGGTTAAGAACTTAATTCGTTCTAGAGGTCCATTCTTAACCTGAAACTGTTCTTAACCTGAGGTAACCACTTTAGCTAATGGGGCCTCCCGCTGCTGCCACCGCACGATTTCTGTTCTCATCCTGAAGAAAAGTTCTTAACCCGAGGTACTATTTCTGGGTTAGCAGAGTCTGTAACCTGAAGCGTCTGTAACCTGAGGTACCACTGTATTGGAATTTTTTATTTTTATTATTTTAAAAAAGTTTTAACTTCCTCAGCCCCTTTTGGCAGAAATGCAGAAAATTTGCAGGCATAGTAGCTCTTTCAGAGAACACAAATCATGTCAAATTGTAGGCAAAAAAACAAAAACAAAACCCTAGGGGCCTTTGGGCCGGGCCATAGCTGTCAACTTTTCCCTTTTCTTGCGAGGAATCCTATTTGGAATAAAGGAATTTCCCTTTTAAAAAGGGTAAAGTTGACAGCTATGGGCTGGGCACATTTAAAATTTGACTTTAAAACCCCCCAAATATATGTCCATAACTTTTAATTTGGGGGGTAAAATGGAACGACATTTTCAAGAAAGATCACCCACTCTGAAGGTGTGCATCCTTCCAATGGTCAAATGAAGAAGACCATTGTTCAGTCTTGCTCAGTATTGTCAACACTGGCAGTGTTACTCCAGACAGGGATCTCTCCCAGCCCTATCAGAAGATGCCAAGGACTGAACCTCCTCCATGCATATCAGAAGTTCTGCCACAGAGCTACAACCTTCCACTATTAGCAGTGGTTTCCCCACAAGTTCAGCTGTTGCAGTATTAGTACAGTGTTACCTCTAGTTACGAACTTAATTCATTCCGTAAGTCCGTTCATAACCTGAAACTGTTCTTAATGAGAGACGTGCTTTCGCTAATGGGGCCTCTTGCTGCCGCTGCGCCGGCAGCACACGTTTTCCGTTCTCATCCTGGGGCAAAGTTCTCAACTCGAGGTAACTCTTCCAGGTTAGCGGAGTTTGTAACCTGAGGCATTTGTAACCCAAGATACCACTGTATGGGCAAAAAGAGAATCTCTTAATCTTTCCTAGTGTTTGCTGACATGAGAAATGTGCCCTTGAGAAATAAGCCTGCCAGGCAGCAGACACATAGGTCTTGGGGTTTTGGCTAGGCACTTTTAAATTTAATTTTCTGGTGAGAAGGGGGGGGGGAGCCATTTGCTTTCTGAGTAAAATATTTCCTCTCTGATTATAAGCTTGACCTGTCACTCACCACAGAGTTCCGCATTTGCTCTATCCCCACTCTCACATTTGCTTTCCATTCCTCACCCTAACATTATGATATTATGGTAAACTCAGAGACATTACTATAGCTTTCGGCACATGCTTCTCTTCAACATTTTTTTAAATCAAAATCGAAAATTCTTTCTAGTAGCACCTTAGAGACCAACTGAGTTTGTTCCTGGTATGAGCTTTCGTGTGCATGCACACTTCTTCAGATACACTGAAACAGAAGTCACCAGATCCTTAAATATAGTGAGGGAGTGGGGAGGGGTATTACTCAGAAGGGTGGTGGGAATGGGTGATAGCTGATAGGTGTGGAAAACCTGTTGACGACTCTTAACGGCTGCAATTAGTCTTGCAGGGAAAGGCAAGGGGTGAGATGGCTAAAGATAGCTTTGTTATGTATAATGTTTATTTTTTTTAAATGTCAGGATTGCTGAGGTGCTCCTGGGGTCTACCTTACTTGTCTTTGATGGCAACACCTGCAACAAATCTGGAAAATCCCTCCCAAACCCAACTTCAGATGGATTCTTAAAGGAAGTTCAAAGTTTTTAAAAGATTAGCAAAAGGGGGAGGAGAGGGAAATGACCACACCTCATTGGGGATTGACATTACAAACACAGTCGGAGGCAGCAATGCTTCTGAATGCTAGTTGCGTGTTGAGGCCCCCAAGTCACCCCCCCCCAAAAAAAATTCACACTAGAGACATAATTTTTCTTTGGGTTTTTTGGCAATAATTTAGGCCACAACTTTATTAAAATACAAATTATGTGAGTGGTTGCGTAGGCATTGGTTCAGACTAGCTGTCCACCGGGACAGAGCTGACTTTCGGTCAGCGTCGGGAGAATGCCACCTGGGGAGAGTTAAGGAGGCCGGGAGCAGAGCCCTCCCTCTCCCCAGAGGTCCCAGGGGCTCTTGCGTGGCCCTGTCCCCCTACCGGGGGTTCGGACAAAAGCATGTCGAGCCCCTGGATTCCTTTAACGGAATTCCCTGCACACCATCATCATTCTGGAGGTGGGCACCACCCTTCCAGTAACCAACACAATAACCAATGCCTAACCGCCAACCTTACAAGTTGTGACTAGTTGCTACTGCAGTAGGCAAAAACCAAATGGCAACAGCCAATCAGCCAAATGGACAAAATTCCTACTGGGCCCCTGCCCCAAAAGCAGACGACCCCATGACAGGCAGTTGCAAGGTCAAATGCAGAGGCCTAAAATAAAGGGAGGGAGGGTGGGTGATCCGAAGCACGCAGCCAAGAGGAGGATCTCCCTGCATGCAGGGCAATATAAAGGACGCTGGGCTGTCCATCACAACATTGCTACATTCAATTCTCCTCAGCAACTCGCAGGAGTTGTGGCCAGCTAACCAAACCCGCCCAGCTACCAGGGAGGTGTCTTGCTAGCCCCCACCGCAATGCGTGCTCTCCCAAGGGAGAACCCGATTTGCAGGAAACCATAGGAGCGGAGATTGTTTTTGTGCTTGAATCCTGCTTGCGGGTTTCCCACAGGCATCTGGCTGGCCACTGTGAGCACACTGGCCTGATCTAGCAGGCTTCTCTTATGACCTTATTGCTCTGAATGCAGTTTGATTGGAACTAAGTTAGGCAAACTTCACCAGGCAGGTCTGTATAACCTAATACTTCCTTGTGACCATTCAGGACGTGCACAATTTAGTTCAGCCATTCCTAATTTAGATTAGAACCCCTGATTGCTTGTACTGCATGAAGATGTGCCCCGTTCCCTCCTATCCGAGTTAATCTTGAATGCTTCATTGATCTTTGAGGCATAATCATTATTGCGCCTTATAAAATAGTCCATTCCAATGTTCATTTGAATTTATGATTATAAGATGAAAGACTATGTGGTGGCAGAATTCCCAGAACAGGCCATCCTGGGTAATAGGATTCCTCAGTATATGTGTGCGGCATTGATGAATTTGCTGTGTCTGTATAAATATTCATAAGGATATTGTTTATTTACCTCATCATGCACTGTACACACAATGTATATTGCTCTTTTTCTTTTGCAGGATTTTGGAATGAATCAAGGGGGTGGGAAATGTTTGTGAAAAGCTTATTATTGGCCAGAGTGTGGCAAACATCCTTTGTTTCAGTGGAACTGCAGAAGGAAGAGATTTTGATATATATTCCAGACGATTTACAGACTTCTGCAAAAGTGTATGCAATCATTTCATTAAGTGACAAATTGCCAGACGGTGATTAAAAAGATTTAAGGGTGACAATCCACTTGACTAGCCCAACAGAATGACTTGTTCGCACAGTTGCAGATGGACCTGTTGTGTTGCAATGCTTTCAAATGTATCAGCCTAATGTACAATCTGCAAGGAGATAGGCAGCTAAAAGTGCTTTCACAAGACTCCTCTGAATTTCTCCCCAGCTTTGTGAGCTCCACTGATTCATTGTTTTTTGCCCCAAGCAGGACGAGACAAGACCAAAAGGAACCAAAGAGCCCTTTTAGGAACTCTGTCCTATTGTACACTGTTTATATTTTTGTATCCGTTTTTCAATTTATTGTATCTCTTTTTATGGAGTTGTATGTTACTTTTTTTTTAGGGACCCAGGTGGCACTGTGGGTTAAACCACAGAGTCTAGGGCTTGCTGATCAGAAGGTTGGCAGTTTCGAATCCCTGCCACAGGGTGAGCTCCCGTTGCTCGGTCCCAGCTCCTGCCCACCTAGCAGTTCGAAAGCACGTCAAAGTGCAAGTAGATAAATAGGGAAGGTAAACGGCGTTTCCGTGCGCTGCTCTGGTTCGCCAGAAGTGGCTTAGTCATGCTGGCCACATGACCCGGAAGCTGTCTGCGGACAAACGCGGCTCCCTCAGCCTATAGAGCGAGATGAGCGCCGCAACCCCAGAGTCGGACATGAGTGGACCTGATGGTTAGGGGTCCCTTTACCTTTACCTATGTTGCTTTTTAATTAATAAATAATAATAATAATACAGTACAAAACAGTATAAACTACAGTCGTACCTTGGTTTTCAAACAGCTTAGTTCTCAAACTTTTTGGCTCCCAAACATCGCAAACCATTATGTGATTCGGAAGTGAGTGTTCCGGTTTGCAAACTATTTTTGGAAGCCGAATGTCTGACAGAGCTTCCGTGGCTTCCAATTGGCTGCAGGGGCTTCCTGCAGCCAATCAGAAGCCACACTTTCGTTTTTGAACGTTCTGGAAGTCGAATGGATTCCGTTCGACTTCCAAGGTATGACTGTGATACAAAACTGAATCATTATGTGATTCTATGTATAGTTATACAAGATGAAGAAAGGCAGTTCTTTTAATGCTTTGTGTGGAAGTGTTTTAACAAAGCGCAGAGCACTGGAAGGGGTGATTGGAAATTTTTTTGAAGTGTTTGGGTCCGGGAAGAGGAACCGTCTGCCAGAAATTTATAAATCCTGATGCAATCATGGCAAGAAGAAACGGAGGAGCCCAGAAGGAAAATGTAGGATCAAGGTTTGTTGTGAATCTGGATTTGTGGATCGAAATTGCTTTTTGCTTTGTTTTATCCATGCACACATGCCCATTGCTAAAGTGAAGGGTTGGAATGAACCAAAGGATCTGAAAACTGCGTGCTCTGATTCTGGAGTTAATTTGAGAGATCCTCCTAATTAACCAGAATTCAAGGGAGAGTGGAAATTTGCTCATCCTTACACAATGCAATAAACCCAAGGAAATGTTTCAAGACGTCTACGCAACAGACCTACCAGTAGCCTGAGAGTTGTCCTAACTATATTAAAGACTCTCCCATCGGTTCATTATAGCATTAGCTAGAGAGGTGAGCATCTGTCGATCAACACAGCTTGCCTTTCCAGTGTGAAAGACCCTCTGCATTTATTCCACATTACCCTGTTTCTTTATTTAGGTTATAGAATATCTCACTGTGCTAGGTGTTCATTTGGAAGATGCAGATATTTTTGTTATATATTGCACAGCTCAGAAATGGTCTAAACAATTAAATAATTATTTGTCTATAGTGCTTTACATGTCTGCAGAGAGAACCTAAGAATAGCCTGCTGGATCAGGCCAATGGCCCATCCAGTTCAGCAAAAAAGGTAAATGGCGAAGGACCACTGGACGGTTTAGTCCAGCCAAAGGCGACTATGGGGTTGTGATGTTTATCTCACTTTTCAGGCCGAGGGAGCTGGTGTTTGTCCACAATTATTTTCTGCATGTGCTATTCTTCTAAGTCTTTCGTCTGAAACCTGCATACAAGGAACGCCAGAATTTTTTAAAGCTTCTTCACGTGGAACAATACAAGATTCTAATAATAAATAAATAAATAAATAAATAAATAAATAAATAAATAAATAAATAATTTTATTTATTTATATCCCACTCTCCCTGGCCAAAGCCGGGCTCAGAGCAACTAACATCATATAAGTAAGAAAAACAAGCAATCAATAAATTAAGATACATCCCACAATTAATTCAAACAAATTAAAACTAAAACTAAAACTGGACAAGTGGCAATCTTCAGGTTATAACTGAGGTGGTTACCAAATGTTTCCACTGAATTCCACATTGTGGATATTGCTAAAATAAGAACTAAATAGATTGTATCTCCTGGTCAATCTGCTGGACTCCAATTACTTATAATATGTTTTGTTTCTATCATAAGAACAACATATTTTGATATGATACATTGAATCGTATTTAAAAATAGAATATAAAGAATTTTTTTAAAAATAATTTATATAGTTACATACAGCCTGTCACGTTGTGTGTGTTGTTTAGTTTTGCATTTACGTAACAAAGTGTTTGGTAGTGTTTTGAACTGTGTTTGTCCACAGACAGCTTTTGTGGCACGTGCCCAGCATGACTAAACAGCTTCTGGTGCAACAGAACACCATGGCAGAAACCAGAGCGCATGGAAACACCGTTTACCTTCCCGCTGCAGCGGTACCTATTTATCTACTTGCACTGGCATGCTTGCGAACTGCTAGGTTGGCAGGAGCTGGGACAGAGCAACGGGAGCTCACTTTGTCGCAGGGATTCGAACAGCTGACCTTCCGATTGGCAAGCCCAAGAGGCTCAGTGGTTTAGACTACAGTGCCATCCTGTTCTCACTGTGGTTTCCAGCAACTGGTGCTCAGAACATTGCTGCCCCAACTGTGAATCAGCATGCACACACTGGCCACACATGACAAAGGTGCATGCGAACTGAAGGAAATGAAAGCAGCCACAACATGCTCTCCACGCTCCAGTTCCTGAAATAATTTAGGAATTCTTCCAGCTAATCAAGCACCAGGCATCGGAAACAAGGAATAATGGAGAACAAGGCTGATTTGAACCAGAGGACCAATAAAGGAAGGAAGGGGAGCAGAATTCTCTCATAGTGTACCTGATTCAAATTAAATCCAGCAAACGCTCTCAATGCAATCTTGCGGCTTCATCCCCGAATTTCTGTCGCTATGCCCCTTTAAGACTACACAACTCTTCTCTCCCTGCTTGAAACTCTTTATAAATCTTTGGACGTTACGACCCATCAGTCTGAAGAGCATAAACTACTACGTACTCTCAACAATCACCCCAAAGTAGCATGCTCTAACAAAGAAAATAAAAGAATACCTATGGCTATCATTCCAACCATTTCAAACCCTGCAAATTAGGAGCAATGGTGGGGGCTGCAAGGCATTCTTTGCCTTTCACCTTCCTGGGTGCGGGTGCACAATGCAATTTCCTCTTACCTGGCATCTCTCTGCTGCAGAATTGCCTTCTGGGACAGTACTCAATCTTTCTTGCTCACCACCCAAATAGCTTTGCTGAAAAGAGGCTCTCAAAGCATTGTCACCGCCAAAGGTGGCTGTTTGCTAATGGGCCCCATCATCTTTTCATTGGCACTAATTGGGTCGTTGACATTGAGGGACAGCGGAATAAGGACTGTGGGATGAATATTCCCCTATCATTTTCGGAGCGGACGTCATCTTTCACATCATGGCAGAAATAAGTACTCTGTGAAGTTACATATCAGGGATCAGACCAAAGCTCTAGGCCCACCTAGCACTGCCAGCTCTCAAGCTTTGATTCTAAGAACCAGGTTATTCTAACCTAAGCTAGTTCAGACCCTCCAAGTGACCCTATTTGTCAGGGACCATCCTGGGCTTTTACAGAAGCTGTTCCGGTTTCTGATTTGATTCTGGAATGTCCTGCTTTTCCTTAGGATGTCCCTATATTCACCAGAGAAATGTTGGAGGGTATGGAGTTATGCGGCCCCAAGCCCAAAAGATAAGCAACTATACAACCTTTAGAAGACATTTTCAGGCAGCCCTGTATAGGGAAGTTTTTTTAAAAAAATGTTTTATTATGTTTTTATATATATTGGAAGCTGCACAGAATGGCAGGAACAATCCAGTCAGATGGGCAAGGTGTACGTTGTTGTTGTTGTTGTTGAATAGGATTGCCCCTCTTTTCATCAGAGAAATATTGGAGCCTATGCTAGTTGTTTCCATTAATTTCAGTGGGTCTACTCTGAGTATGAGAAATATTATATACTGGCCTCGGTCCAGTATACCTGAAGGAGCGTCTCCACCCCATTGTTCTGCCCGGACACTGAGGTCCAGCCGAGGGCCTTCTGGCGGTTCCCTCACTTGCGAGAAGCAAAGCTACAGGGAACCAGGCAGAGGGCCTTCTCGGTAGTGGCGCCCGCCCTGTGGAACGCCCTCCCATCAGATGTCAAAGAGAAAACCAACTACCAGACTTTTAGGAGACATCTGAAAGCAGCCCTGTTTAGGGAAGCTTTTAATGTTTAATAGATTATTGTATTTTAACATTCTGTTGGAAGCCGCCCAGAGTGGCTGGGGAAAACCCAGTATGGGCGGGGTATAAATAAAATTATTATTATTATTATTATTATTATTATTATTATTATTATTATGAGCAATGCACATGAGCAACAGAGAGCCTAGCCTTATTGCTGATAACTTGTCAGACAGAGAAGCACTAGCAGCTGAGGGCAGTGCTTGGTAAAGGTCTCTCGCTCAGAATTCACAAAACATTTTCTGTTATCTCAAGTGCCCCTCAAAAACGCCCTCCTATTCTTCCATATTTTCACCATTCTTTTCCAGCTCTTCAGTCATAGAGCCACCCATTTGCCACTGGGCTCCATCTCTTTTCTCGACAGGGCCATATTCCCAGACCCAAGCCAATCTGATTTTTGACTCTCAAGGTCTGACTACCGTATGATGTCATTCACCAGCTACCCCCTCATTACATTGCCAAGCCCCGCCTTGTGACATCACCAAGCCCTGTCACTTGAGTTGAAGTGCTGGAGACCTGGCAAAGCAATTTCGCTTCACACAATGCATTATTGAATGTTGTTTACACTAAGACAGACATTTTTAAATGCACACTTTGCCCTAGAATACACGAGAATAGATTGTGGATGAGGTAGCTGATCTGGCCTGCATCACTAAGACCTGGGTGTGTGAGCAAGTGGAGTTGGTCTTACCCAGCTGTCCTCACCTAAGTACTCAGTGCAACATCAGGGCAGACTTGAGGGTCAGGGAGGTGGTGTATCAAAATTTGTTTTCTCTTTCCAGGCTCTCTGTCTAGTTGGGCAGGAGGATCTAGAGCGTGTGTTCCTTTGGTCCTTTGGTCCAGAAAAACCTTTTTCCTATCCATTTTAAACATTTTATGTAACTGATGATGGAAAAATGGAAAACGAGCCAGGTCCCAACCAAAGAAGAATGCCAACTTAAATTGATGGAATATGCGCATATGTAAAGAATAAGAGACATCCAATTATTTTTCATCATTTGTCAAGTTTGTGTGAATAAGACAACTGCTTACAACGTGCCATGAAAACTTATAAGCTCTCTAAAATAAAGTGAACCTGCAATATCAGATTTTACTAAGTTCTTACAACTTCTTGACTCAATTTTTGTTTTCTCTTGTTTTTAAAGTAAGTTCAAGAAGAAGGTGGGTGAGTTCAACAATGTTCCCTGGTAACTGTGAAGTGCAGATGGAAAATAGGGTGCCAGCGTTCTATCCCCGTTTCGCCCTAGCAGTCCATAAAGTTGAAGAGCTGCTATTTTGCCCCCCTGAGCACGGGCTTCCTCGGTAGTCTCAAGCCATTAATGTATCTATTGGTGCTAACTAATAATAATCCAAGCAAAATCTCATTAGAATCAATACATTTGGACTACAATTCCCATCATCCCTTACCACTGGTCCTGTTAGCTAGGGATCATGGGAGTTGTAGGCCAAAACATCTGGAGGGCCGAAGGTTGCCTATGCCTGGTTCAGCACCTCTCCTCTCCCTTCAGGGGGAAGCAGTAGCACCGCAAAGCAGGAAGGTGGTCACGAAAGTTTGACCTGCTTTGCAGTTGACCCGGCTCCTCTCCTGCTGCTTGTGAGGCAGGGGAGAATGATGTATACAGTGGTGCCCCGCTAGACGAAAATAATTCGTCCTGCGAATATTTTCATCTAGCGGGTTTTTTCGTCTAGCAAAGCGGCAATGACAGCCGCGCTTTCGGTAAACGAAAAAAAAAAGACGAAAATTTTTCGTCTTGCGACGCAGCCCTATAGACTTTTCCGTCTAGCGGGGCAGCCTTCGTCTAGCGAGTTTTCGTCTTGCGAGGCATTCGTCTAGCGGGCCACCACTGTACCATCTTTTTGTTGTTCAGTCATTCAGTCATGTCCGACTCTTTGTGACCCCATGGACCAGAGCACGGCAGGCACGCCTGTCTTTCACTGCCTCCCGCAGTTTGGCCAAACTCATGCTAGTCACTTCGAGAACACCGTCCAACCATCTCGTCTTCTGTCGTCCCCTTCTCCTTGTGCCCTCAATCTTTCCCAACATCAGGGTCTTTTCCAGGGAGTCTTCTCTTCTCATGAGGTGGCCAAAGTATTGGAGCCTCAGCTTCAGGATCTGTCCTTCCAGTGAGCACTCAGGGCTGATTTCCTTAAGAATGGATAGGTTTGATCTTCTTGCAGTCCATGGGACTCTCAAGAGTCTCCTCCAGCACCATAATTCAAAAGCATCAATTCTTCGGCAATCAGTCTTCTTTATGGTCCAGCTCTCACTTCCATACATCACTACTGGGAAAACCATAGCTTTAACTATACGGACCTTTGTCGGCAAGGTGATGTTGGGCAGGATTAAATGCAAGAACAATCATTATAATAAATAAGTCTTGATTTTTTCTTTTAAAAAAAGTACCAGACCTCCTTCAATGTGCTTTTAGAGAAGAAAGGATTTTACACCATAAATATGGATGAAGTCTTATTTATATGGGTTTTAACATCTTACAGCCTACTGGCTTCCTGTGTATTGACCACGTCAGCCACCGTTTCCACATGAATTTGTTTGCAATCTGGTGACATTCCTTGTTTTCTTCGCAGGCTTATGTGTGCTTTGCCATTTTTCACGCTCTATTGCTGGTTAATACCCACGACACTGGGGGGTTATTAATGGGAAGCTAGTTTATAGCAAGCTGTTGTCTCATTTCTGATGAATCACACTGGATCTCTCCCAGCAGAACATTTCAACAAGATTTCCTTCAGCTTCCCATGTCTAAGTGCCAGGGAATAAAACAGCAAAAGGATGATACAAAGCTACAAGTAGCAAGACTTTTAAAGTACTGTATTTTGACTGGGGTGGGGTGGGGTGGGGGACACAGTGAAACATTAATTAACTTTGCAACCCAAATTCTAAAAATAGAAGCTTACACAGCATTGTAATACACGCAAGAGCTATTGAGAATGAGCAACATTTTCTCTCTTTTCCTTTTAAGTTAAAAGGTTTTCTGGGTGTGTGTGTGTGGGGGGAAATCCCTGGTTTTAGATCTTCCTCAAATATGGTAGGCCTAATCCCTTCCAGAGGAGCTCCTTTGACTGCAACTTTCGTAAAGTTAAAGCGAGGGAAGTTACAGCCATTTATAGATTCCCCATTATAGTCAATGGGCGCTAAGAAGAATCTTAGTACAACTGCATCCCAATAGGCTTTAATCTGAAGAAATAATGGTTCAAGTGCTTGGGGAATTATCTTCGGTTAGTGCTGTGGTGGTTGGTTGCCATTGGGACTGATAGGATGGAAGTCTAGGAGTTCAACAGCAGGTGGCTCCAGAGACAATGAGAGGCAGACGCGATGAATTCTACTTTTGTTTCCATGAGTTCTACAAAGGCAGCACTGAGCCTGAAGAGGAGAAAGCTTGCAGGCAGTGACACCCCTTGGATTGCATGTGAGAAAGCAGTCAGATTGGAGCTGGCTGAGGGCAGAATGAGATCAGTGGGGGAGTGCCCCACTTTCCCCAATAGGCATCAAGTTCTACTGAGTTTGTGTTGTTTTGTTGTTGTTGTTTAGTCGATTGTCCGACTCTTCGGACCCCTGGACCAGAGCACACCAGGCACCTATCTCACTGCCTCCCGCAGTTTGCCAAACTCATGCTAGTCACTTCGAGAAACTGTATCCTCTGTCGTCCCCTTCTCCTTGGCCCTCCATCTTTCCCAACATCAGGGTCTTTTCAGGGAGTCTTCTCTTCTCATGAGGTGGCCAAAGTACTGAGCCTCAACTTCAGGATGTTGTTTACGAGACCTTAAATCTCTTTGTCTGGTGAATATGATAATTGTGATTGTCTCCTTCTGTTATTAGTCCTATGTCAGCATTGGTAATTCATTTTTATTTTTTATTTTTCTAAATAAATTTATTTGGTTTTTCAAATTAAAATTTTACAGAGATATATCAAACATAAATCATAAAAACAAGATTCTAAGGAATCTCCTGGACTTCCATCCTCCCCTTTGTAGGTCCTGTTATTAATCATCTCCTCCCACATCTTTTATGATAGTCCAAATTCTTTACCTCTTCCATTATGTCCAGAATTCACCTTAAACTACAAGTGATATTCCAATCCTACTAACGATTTTAACTGTTTACTTTATGATAAGTCATAAATTTTCCCCATTCCTTCTTAACATTTTGGTCTTCCTTATTTCTGACTCTTCCAGTCATTTTAGCCATTTTGGCATAGTCCATCAACTGCACCTGCCATTCTTCTCTGGTAGGGACTTTATCTTCTTTCCATCTCTGGGCCAGTAACATCCGGGGAGCCGTGGTCACATGCATAAATAGTCTTTTCTGTTCCCTTGGGATTTCGGCACCTAGAATTCCTAAAAGGAAGGTTTCAGGCTTTTTTTTTTTTAAACAAAGCTTATTTAAAACATATTTTTTTTCAACTCATTATATATCATTTCCCCAAATCCTTTTACAATCTTACAATTCCACCACATATGATAAAAAGTGCCTTCTTTTTCCTTACATTTCCCAGCATTGGTAATAATTCATGCTGAGGTTTAAGGAGTGAAGACTCAGCTTCTTCTAGAGGATCTTTCCCAGAAAATTCATATGGGTTTTCAACATCAATTGACGTTGCACCTAGAGAAAAACAGATGATGGACCTTGTAATCTAACATGTAACATTTCCCACGTGTGATTTCCCCAGAGAGAGCATTCCAGAAGTATTCCCATACTGGAAAATTTTGCTTAGGGAAAGAACCTTAGTTACTCATCTCTGTTCATTACCAGAATTCATTTGGTGTCGTCCCTTTAGTTTGAAGCCAGCATAATCCCACTGAATAAGTGTGTATATAGCAAGTGTGTATAGACTTAAGATTGTTGGTGTTTCCTGCAGTCCATCCAGGTAAATAATGCTGAAAAAAATGTGATGGTTTTCTTAGCTGCTGCTTTTCTCATTTTAGAGGTGCAACCTTCTCTCTCTAGTGGCTGAATCCTAATTATTGCTTTCTAGGGTTTTGACATTAGAAACAGAGGAAGTTGCTTTATGATGAGTCAAACCATCGATCCATCTAGCTCAGTATTGTCTGCACTGACTGGCAGCAATTCTCCTGAACTTCAGACGTGGAGGCTCTCCCATCCCTACCTAGAGATGTTGGAGTTTGAACTCTGGACCCTCTGTGCATGGAGCAGGTGCCATACCTTTCAACTGTCCTGGGGAAAAAATGTGACATTGCCATTTTTTCTTGTGAGAGGACAGTGACCAAAATGGCCGCCAGGATCTCGTACAATTTTGGGACTCGCTCTAACATCGAAAAAGTGCTTTTTCAGGGGCAGCAATTTTACATGCCCCCCCCCAAACCATGTGTTTTTGGGTGCTGTGCATGAAAAAAGCACTTTGGGGTCGTTTTGTATTTGAGGGCATGAGATCTTCTACCTCTGTGATATGGCACGGCCTATTCACTGAATAGGATGCTGTGGTCTAAACTACTGAGCCTCTTGGGCTTGCCGATCAGAAGGTCGGCGGTTTGAATCCCCGCGACGAAGTGAGCTCCTGTTGCTGTGTCCCAGCTCCTGCCAACCCAGCAGTTCAAAAGCATACCAGCGCAAATAGATAAATAGGTACCACTGCGGCGGGAAGGGAAACAGCGTTTCCGTGCACTCTGGCTTCGGTCACAGTGTCCCATTGTGCCAGAAGCGATTTAGTCATGCTGCCCACACGAGCATGAAAGCTATCTGTGGACAAACGCCGGCTCCCTTGGTCTGAAAGCGAGATGAGTGCCGCAACCCCATAGGCAACTTTGACTGGAATTAACCTTCCGGGGTCCTTTACCTTTTTACCTTTATTCACTGAATAGCTCTTCCATATGTATTCCCCACTTTTTAAAGGTCCTTTCCCATAGAACCTCTTGCTGATTCCATTATCCATGTGGCTGGTGTCCACAGTAGAAGAGGTGAGAATTCTTCATTATGATCTCCAGATGTCTGCTGTTGTGTCCGAAATTTAGGATCTTGGCCCTTTTGAACAGGTTTTAAAGACTTGTATGTTTTATATGGTTTTGTTTTTTCCTTCCGATTTGTTTGTTTTTTCTATATCTCTATATTCCACCTTTGGGGACCAAACAGGATCTCCAATGTGGCAATCAACAAGCCAGAACTAAAATCAAACAATGGAAATGTAATATAAGAACAAGCAAAGCAATCAATAAAACAGCAGCAGAAGCTCAACGAAAATGGCAAGCGCTATACATATATGATTGTTACTATGCAGTTTAACAAAACAACAACATTTTAATCCAAAGCAGCCGCCACAGAGGATTCTGATTTTGATTGGCATGTCAACAAACCCCAATAGCCAGTAACACAATACAAGTACCTGGGGTGGGCCTGTTTGTTTGTTTGTTTTTGCACCGTGGGGCTAATAGCAGTTTCAGGGGGTTGATTCAGATCAGGTAAGTGGAGCAGAAGGACAGGTTAAATGCTCATTCTTGTCTGTATTGTTGATCTGATCAAAAACAGGGTCTTCTGCAGCTGCTCCAGTGTTTAAAAATCAAAACAAACCACCACTGAAAGATCTAATAATTGATCTTTTCATCATGTTGTGTCTTGGTCCTGAGGGATATTACAATATATACCCAGGAGAGCTGTGATGCTTAGTACTTCTGAAGACCTCACCAGGACTCCAAGATCATTAGCATTCTGTTTCTTTACAATAGAGAGCGGCTGGTCATAAATTATGCCAGTGGAGCTTTAATAGAACTTTATGAGCTGAATTCAATTGAGGTCTTGAAAAATCTCACGGCTAGACTTGTAAACAAGGGTATCAGAACTAATTAGGAAAGGTGTCACCAACGCACACTGCGAGTCTCTTATGAGATTGGTCCAATTGATGCAGCTAGATTTCCCCCTGAAGGCAACCCAAATTGCTTTTTTACTTCATTCTTCATACTTAGGGGTGAGGAAGAAATTAGATTTGTTAGCATTTTAATGGAAGCCTACCTATTTTGCACTTCCGGAACCAGTACGTGAACTGAATTGCACTGTCTTTCAAGATGTGCAATTCTCTGGATTTTCTGGTGCTGTTCTCCAATCAAAAATGTGTACCAATAAAAGCGAGCTTACAGGGGGAAAACCGTGCATATTAATGAAAACAAGAATTCATTATGTTAGGCAAAACTGTTTCCCCACCCCTAATGTATATAGTATCAATGCTAAGATTCTGGATTATAATATTAATCATTTCTATTTAAAGTTTACTCATAATCTTATGCAAGCTGTGTAATTGCTGCTCAATTGTTTTCTTTTCAGTATTTGTTCTTTCAATGTACTGATGTGTGCATATCTATATAAAACATAAATAAACTGAACTCAGTGCTTTTTTCAGCCACCTATCAGGTGGCTGACATTGCGGAAGTATAAACATGAATATTAACTTATTCACATACTTTGTCCACAAGATTCAGTCTTGCAATCAAATCACCATGTTGCACCCTGGGGAATGCTTTTGTAAATAAGTCTGACAGATTTTCCTGTGATTGACAATAAACCAACTTAATCACATTACGTTGTACGTAGTCTTTAACATTGAAAAAGTTGATTGCACACACAGCCTGCAATTCCATGCAGTTCCATATTGCTCCAGTAGGGGTTATGAAGCACACTCTTGCTTTCATGGCATCAAACCCCTGGGTTTGTTCCTCAGAAGGTAGCTTTAGAACTTGAGCAAAGTCTTGTGGCTCTGCATAATTAGCATTACACACTTTTGTTCCACCCAAAGTCAACTGCTGCCCCTGTGGATCCTGCCACCTGAGGCGGCCACCTCACCTTGCCTCATGGGTGGGCCGGTCCTGTGTAAGGGTAAATTACAGGGTTTAGCAGTACTGAACAAGATTACAGGGTTAAAACAGGGAAGATATACGAGGAACAAATTGGAAGAAGAATGTCAACCCTTTAGGGACTTTTGAAATGCTAGGCGAAAAGCAGATTGCAGTCATACATTCCTTCTGCTATAAGCTAATATAAAAGATAGATGTCGCTTCCAGTTGACTTGCTTAATGAACATTGAGCCTGATTTGCTCGTGAGGAGATTAGATGATGGTGCATCAAGCAAGTCTTATCCCACAATTTCCACTGCAGTTTCACTTTCCTTCTTACGGAAAGTCAGAGCTCCAAACCAGCTTTAATTGTGCAGATTGAACCTCGCTGAAAACGGATCTGTTTCTTTGTCTAATTTGAGCTTTTGAAGGCATTACTTAAAATTCCTAGAACTATCCAGTTTGGTTTGAAATGTGTAAGGGGTCTTGATTTAAAATAAATTAATAATTAATCTGGGATATGCTCCAGCTCAAACTCTTCAGGTTTTCACTCCCATTCACTGAGTTCTTAAACTCAGTTTCCCCCCCATTGCAGTATCAGTTTGTGGGTTCTTTGTGTCCCAGGTGCCCAAACTCACCATGAAATTGTCGTGAGACATTGGTTTTAAATTTATTGTGGAGGGCGATGAGTGTTTGATTAAGAAGCACGGCGAGGTAATTGCTTCTGCAAAATTGGTGAATGGCTTGTATTTATTACAGTGTCCAAAGCCCATTTTGATTCTTTTTTCAGAATGGCCACAGGCGCCTCTCAGGCAGCCAGTTACTGAGGAAGGCAAGCTCTCAAGCAGCCAGCTGCTGAGCAAAGTCCAGAAAGTGGCGGAGATTTGTTCGCAGACTCTAACTTGCAAAGTGCCACGAGCAGTGAATCAGAGGAAGAACAAAATGATGAACTGGGGGGGGGGCAACGAGAGGAGGAAAACCCAGTGGTTATTCCTAGGAGGTCCACATGGACTACCAAGGGTATTCCCCCTGATAAATGAGGCCATTGCTCCACCTAGCTCAATGTTGTCTACACTGACTGGCAGCAGCTCTCCAAGATTTCAAGCTCAATTCTTTTCCCTGCCCAACCTGCAGATGCTGGGGAATTGAGCCTGTGACGTTCTGCATGCAATGCAGATGCCCTATCACTGAGCTATGGCACTCCCCTCATTCCTCCCTTCATTTGGGAAATTTATTGACGTTTCCTTTATTAGTGAGTGGGATACTTGCATCTGTAATCATAGGAAAGAGTCTAATTTCTCTTTGCCCCTAGGCACTGCTCCTAATTAAGATATTCTTTTGTCTGTGAAACCTCTTTCGAAGGTATCTAGTTGACATTTTGAGAAGAGGATGCTGGATGAACACAGGCACCTGGCCAAATTGTTGTTGTTGTTGTTAAAATTTTCAGCATATAATACAATAAAAACCAAACTGGTCCAAAGAGAAATAATGAAAAAAGAAAATTTCTTCTTCTTCTTCTTCTTCTTCTTCTTCTTCTTCTTCTTCTTCTTCTTCTTCTTCTTCTTCTTCTCCTCCTCCTCCTCCTCCTCCTCCTCCCCCCCAACTGGCTGAGTTGCCCCAGCTACTCTGGGCGGCTTCCACCACATATGAAAACATAACCACACCTTTAAAACTTCCTGATACAGGGCTGCCTTCAGATGTCTTCTAAACGTGTCGTTGTTTAGTTCCTTGACGTCTGACAGGAGGGCGTTCCACAGGGAGGGTGCCACTGTCGAGAAGGCCCTCTGCCTGGTTCCTTGTAACTTCACTTCTTGCAGTGAGGGAATGGCCAGAAGAAGGCACTTGTCCAAATTCAGAGGGTTATTCTTCCGTTCTTGCATCTCTTGAATGAGCGAATGAATGAAAAAGATGCACTCGGAGCATTTACGCAAAGCGACACGTTAGCGGTACAATTTCCTACCAAAGTTAGTTTGCCGAGCAAACTTATCATTTAAATTGAGGAGTATGGGATGTAGGCCAATGTGTGGATTTGGAAAGGGACCCATAATGCATGCCAGTTCAGTTAGAAGTCATCGGGATACAGGGAAGTGATCCCCCACTTCCCCCGGATGATTAGTGTCCTTTTTTTATTGATGTTGCCTTGGATTCCCACTCAGTATACTTTATTACAGGGCTAGAAAGCGCCTCGCAGCAGCTGAGTTGTAGAGTTGTAAAATCAAGCTTTTTGAAAGCTGGAGAAAATTGAAATGTCACTCTCTACAAGGAGTTTTAGGAGAGAAACTAAACATTTATACCCCCTCGTATTCCCCCCTCCCCTCCAGCCTATGCAATCTAGGGTTCAATGTAGAAACTTTGAAAACTAATTTAGAAACCTTTCCTCCGTGACCTTCACATCCCTTCATTACATATTTTAAAGATGGTATCGCCAGGACCATGCTAGAGTGGGCGAGGGGGGGGATATCTATGTGAATACCTGTGGCATGAACTGAGGGTTTTTCGGGCACAACAGGTTAATAAGTTAAGGAGTACTGCTGCTTTCTGTGATTCCAAACACTATAGGAGCCAACTCCTAAGGACTGAACCCCCCCCATAAAATATTTCAGGGGGCTCCCCCAATAAAGTTTATTGTCATTCAAATGTTGTGTGTGCTGAAGTTCATTGTCATTCAAATGTTGTGTGTGCTGCATCTTGTGATTGATTTTTCGGGACGGGGCTTACCTACCCCCCCCCCAATATTTCATTCAAGTTGGCACCTTTGCCAAACACATTGTGTTGCTGCCGCTTAGCGTAGGGGTGCGGGAGCAGGGAGCTAAGGATTGTGCAGGTGCATAATGGTGAGAGCAGCGGATTGGCTGAATTTCTCCCCCTCCCTAGTTATGCCACACCTGAGCTAAGAAGCAGCTCAGGTCTAAGATCTGGCTAGTAAACAGCCTCCTCGCGATTTGCAAACAATTTGATGCAATCCTGTAACTGTACACACAGAAGTACACACATAATGTGTTCAGTGGGGCTTACCTCCATCTCTCATAAGTGTGTTTAGGGATGCGGCCTTAAATATACTCTCTGGCCTTAAATAGGTACTATTAAGTAGTGGGTGGACATAGCAGACGACACAGTGATTCTCCAAGCAGCTCTCTTTATTCTCAGGCTGGAACAGAACTGAACTGAAGGGCTGAGCCAGCCTGCTTATATAGTACTCAGTAACATGCAACAGTAACAACTCTCTCTAGCTACCCAATCCGTGAACGGCACTCTCAATCCTTCATTTGCATGTTGTGGACCTGAGTGAGAACTGCAGTCACGGTGGGCAGAGTGAAACTATATACACAACACCCCTAGTGGCCTAGGGTGAGAACTTTAATACATAACAGGAAACATTTTTAATATATTTGCTGAAGTATAATTAACTATGAGGAGCAGGGTTTTGCTTTGGTTTTTTTGTCTGCTTGTTTTTGTTTGGTTGGTTGTTTTACTTCCCTTCCATAAGTGGTTTAATAGTGAAGTAGTGAGGACCATAAGTAGTGCTGCAGGTTCAGTGGTGTTTGCGCTTTTTTAGATTGTCATAATATTGACACAAGGGTGCATGCAGCATGCCAGGCAGAAACTAGGTTAGGGGTGTGTGTGTGTGTGTGTGTGCTTGATTTGCTAAAGATCCATTAGACCTCTGTTGGATAGATGCTCCTTCTGTTGTGGTCTTTCCGGACCAAATTAGATTTATGTGGCCTGGCCGCTCAGCCAGCAGCATGCATTAATTAGCAACCACAATTATGGAACAATACCAGCTCCAGGAAAGAAGAAAGAGGCGGGCCTGCTTAGAGGATCTGTAGTGGAAATCAAGTTCAGAGAAATCGCATTATGCTGGTGGGGAGTCTGGTTTTCCCTCGGAACCCACTTTTCACAGGCCTGACGGCCTTCTACCCAGAAGATACTTCATTACTGCACTGTATTCTACAGTTAACAAGTGCATAATTCCATTTCACTTTTTTCCCTTTCTCTCTCACGCACAAACACACAGAACCTCCAACATTGCGACAAGGCCATTAGCCGCCATTACACTAAATTCGTTTGTTTCACATTCCCCAGCCCCCACTCAACCGCCGTTGTCTATATAATTCACCTGAGATTACTCTGTCACTAAAGCGTGGGCATCTGGGCAATTTCAATGGCGGTGCTGCAGATTTTATTTGGCTTTCTTCTATTGCAATACTACTAATGAGATACGCAGGAAGACAAATGTTCCTAAACACTTATAACCTTGTCATGCTCTGGGCATTGTTTGCCACTGCTACTGATTCTCTCCCCCCCACACACACACCTTACTGGGAAAGAAACACCCTGAACCATCCATTAATTCGCCAACCTTATAATCTTCGTGTAATTCAGATAGGCTGAATGAAAACAATAAGCTATGGAGAGCTTAAAGCAATATTATTTTATTACGATGTTCGGGGAATGAATAAAGAGGGGATTTGGAAACATGCATATAGATTTGCCGTATAAAATGATACACTTTTCCAAAATGAAAGGAGAGAGAAAAAGAGTGTGTGTATGTATTGGTCCCTGCTGTACCTTAGCAAACACAGGGTCATTAAATTGAGTGTGATGGGCGAGTCTTGACATTTAAGCTGCATACTTAACTAGGCTTTGGCACCGCTATGTTCCAACAGGGAAAAGAGAATAATTTGCTTTTCAAACCCAGGCCATCATTGTTTTAAATATTAAAGGTAATGTGATTTATTTTTTTCCCTCCAACATGTAACCACATTAGCCCCCAAATTTTCCCAAAGGGACAAATCCTTAAGCATTCAATATTTCACCGAGCTAAATTTTAATTAAGCACGACTGAGCATTAATCCTCCCTCTTTGCTACGGTCCGTTTTCATTGTCTGAGAAATCTTATAGCAAAGACTCCATTTTATGCTAAACAATTAACGGTGTAATTAAAGATTCCAGCAAACCAGCCTGATCTGTGGAGCATCCGGCACGTGCAGACTGCATTGTGAGCAAAATATATCCTTCAGAAAAAAAACACTCTGTTGAGAAAATTACATGTATATTTTAGCATTTCCCCCACCTCTGATGTATTATGCTGCTGATCTGAAATTGGGCTCATTTTCTGTGCACCGGCTAATCACCATTTTCATTTTTAATCTGAAAGAGCCATTTTAGAATGGGAACAGGTGTTTGCCAACGAACAGGCTACATCCACCTGTATCTTGCGATGCAGAGTCCTGAATGTGCTTGCATGTGTTGTGCATATTTTAATTTAATGAGATGCATTTGATTGGTGGTGCAAGCTGCCCTGTTGGTTCCTTGGCTAGCTCCAGAAAACCTCTGATGGTGCTCATCACAGATACCTCGGAGCTCTGGGGGTGAAAGTCTCCACCACGATCGTTCAGCCCAGACACTGAGGTCCAGCTCCAAGGGCCTTCTGGCGGTTCCCTCATTGCGAGAAGTGAGGTTCCAGGGAACCAGACAGAGGGCCTTCTTGGTAGTGGTGCCTTCCCTGTGGAATGCCCTTCCATCAGATGTCAAGGAAATAAGCAACTATCCTATTTTTAAAAGACATCTGAAGGCAGCCCTGTTTAGGGAAGTTTTTAATATTTAATGCTGTATTGTTTTTAACACTCGATTGGGAGCCGCCCAGAGTGGCTGGGGAAACTCAGCCAGATGGGCGGGGTGCAAATAAATTATTATTATTATTATCATTATTATTATTAATAGGTGGATGGGTGGCATTGTGGCCGGACATCTGGAACTCAATAGTGACCCAGCGTGGGGATGGAGAATTGACACCCCCCTCACATGTTGTCCCGGCCACATCACCAGCGTTGGGTGGGGCCACGCCCAGTGTGGTCCCACTGGCCAATCAGCGCTGGTAGTGGGCGTGGCCATTAGAGATGTAACCGCATCACAGCTAGGGGCCTTTGCCTGGCTTCACCCAATGCCTAAGCCAAACCGCTCACATCTGTAACCGATAAAGTTGTGGCCTCTTTGAACCGATAAACCAAAATACTTGTGGCCATGTGTTTATTATCTACTAGGGAACTGCGGGTCACGGGGCCTTGCCACGCAACCATAACTCTGTTCAGTGGTACCATCAGAGTGGGATAAGCAGGAAGCCCCCCCCCCCCAATGCAGTAGGGTTTGGATCACTACATTTTGGAGTAACGGATGTAACAGAGAGAGGTTGTGTAAAACTATTAATTCCAGACTCTAAAATTCAAGACTCAAGCACACCATTGGCTCTGTCTTCTTCCTCAGTCCTAGGAATGCGGTAAAAAAATTGACTCAGTTTGCACTTAAAGGGGAATCTATCTAATTTGCACTTCCTGAAACATAAATCAAGCCTGTGGATCTGGCCAATGGCCCATCTAATCCAGCTTTCTGCTCTCATGGTGGCCAACCAGATGTTTATAGGAAGCTCACAAGCAGCAACTAAGTGTAACATTAGATACAGGCCTTTCCCTTGCGGAAGATGAAGCACTAGTATTGTACATCTGCTCAGCAACCAAAGCTAATCCTCCCCTCCCCCTTTTATTTTTGCCTTTTTTTTATCAGAAAGGCATTTCTGAGATTATGGTCTTTCCAACAAGTGGCTCCTGTCCAGGTTTGTTAATTGTCTTACTTTAAATATTGTGAGGACCCTAAGCCCTTTTTTTAAATTTTGGGGCGGGGGGTTATTGGGTTGTTGTTTTCATTTTGATTATGTATTTTGTGGTTTTATATTTTGATTTTATTCTGTGAACCACCCCGAGACCTCTGGGTATAGGTCAGTATATAATAATAATAATAATAATAATAATAATAATAATAATAATAATAATAGTGTTCTCTTCACTCCTGATCCAGAGCAACTTGAATTCAGAGGCATAATGCCTCTGAACATAGCTATCAAGGCTCATAGCTTTCGCTAGCCCTCTCCTCTGTGAATCTGTCTAATCCTCTTTTAAATCCCAGTTGGTGGCCATCCCTGGCTCCTGTGGGATCGAGTTTCATAGTTTAATTATACACTGCATGATAAAGTTCATTATCTGTTCTGAATATTCGGCTTCATTGGATGTCCATGACTTGCAATGTTATGAGAGAGGGAGAAAAACGTTTCTCTGTCTGCTTTCTCCATGCCGTGCATCATTTTATAAGCTTCTACAATGCCATGACCTACTCACCTTTTCCCTAAACTAAAAAGTGAGAAACACTACAACCTTTCTTCATGGGGGAGTTGCGAATGGAAGACATAAGCGAAATGCAACCACCAGAGATCTGCTAGCTCTTGTTTCCAGGGTGAGCCATCAATTAGACTAAAGACTAAAACGGAAACATCCCTTTTCAGCTGCATTTGCCAAAGCGAAACCTCCCATGCCAAATGCAAATTTCTCCTTGCAAAATGTCTTCAAACGCAATGCATACAAACATGGCATTTCATGGAGAATGAACTTTAGCATCTGTCGTGAAAGACCGCACTCAAATGCTGAGGAAGTTTCATGAGTGTTAAAAAAGAAAATCACAAACTTACGTACACACGTGGAGAACTCAACTGAAGACTGAAATTGACAGTTTCTCCTCTTACCACTAGAAACCTGCACCACCAGGCACCTCCCATGGGATTTTGTGAGAAGGAGAAGGGGCTGAGGCCCTTGGGTTAGAGCATCAATGAGCTACTTGGGGTGCTGGTTTACCGGACCAGAAAGGATCCCCCCCATCTCAACCTTAATTGGCCCTTGGGGGAAGGTCCCCCCACCTGCCTTTCCCTCAGTGAAATAGAGCTGATTTATGTTAGGCATTTGGTAATAATTTGTTACAACCCCATAAGGGGGTCTGAAGGGTGAATTGGCTAAGTTTGGGTTGGAGTCTCTGCCTGCCTGCAATCCTCACCTTGGTCATTCAGTGATTCTCTGGATTATTGACTTTGCACCACAACAGGGTCCAACACTGAGTGACCCCTATGGAGGGGCTTTGGATGCTTCCCAACCCTGATGGAGTGCCATTCCCCCCAAAGCTTTAAATGTATAGTGTGAATGTGGCCCTACACAAGTACATAATCTTCCCCATTGTATAGGTTTTATCCCAGTGTGTGGAGGGCAGTGGGGCCTGGCCGTTGGGAGCATAGTGGGACAGAGGTGGGCAAATGTTCATGTCCCAATTTTCCTCCCTCATGCAGTGGGGAATATATAAGATGAAAGGAAAAAAGGTAAAGGACCTCTGGATGGTTAAGTTCAGTCAAAGGCGACTATGGGGTTGTGGCGCTCATCTTGTTTTCAGGCTGAGGGAGCCGGTGTTTGTCCACAGACAGCTTTCTGGGTCATGTAGCCAGCAGGACTAAACTGCTTCTGGTGCAACTGGACTTCCGGTTAGGTGCCGGGTAATGGCGGACGGGAGCTGCATAGCTCCGTTCATCGTGAGGCGTTAGGGATTACCGTGCCTGCGCCGCGGGTCCCTTAAAGCCACGGGAAGAGCGTCCCGTGGACCGTGTGTCTTGTGGGTCCCAGACGTACCGTCTCCGCTCCTAGTGGACCCTCGTAAGGGGGAAAACTAGGCGAGCGGGGCTCCGGTACGGGACTGAAGAGACGGCTGCCTCCGGTGGACAAAGCAGCGATCCCGCCAGATCTGAGCACCCGATGCTTCCGACTTAGAAACTTGCAAAAAGAAGCTCTGTAAGTAAATTTTACGAACTGTTTTGCAACTTTGAAGACATAGACTTACAGAGAAAACTCCAAAAGGAAGCCTGTTCCCTTTGAACTGCTTGCTGGAGCTTGGTAGCGCTTAAAGAGCAAAGCCGCGAATAACGGAAAAGTTTTACGAACTCTGCCAAACTTTTTAAAAGTGGATTAAAAGTTGTTTAGAGCCTGTTTTAAGACTTATAAATGAGAGATATGGCAAAAGAAGTCACCGCTCGCCCTCTGGATTAGGATTCTGGGTCGGTAGCGGGCTGCGTTATATTGTTGCCATTTACTTTCGTTACTGTTTCAGAGACTGTTTACCAGTGGAGACATTTTAGATACTTTGTTGCCGGACACAACTAGTTTTATGGGCTTGGTGGCAACACTGTAAGTGGAAAAACAGCTACTGACTTGGGCTATTTAAAACTGACTCTTCTTTGGCTTTGAAAAGTGCGATTTTGGAACTTTGAATTCCTTGCCTAGGAATTGGATTATCGGAATGGTGTGGGACTCCTGGCTCAGCAGCCTCTTTGTTTTCTGAACTGAGCTGCTGGCCACCTGGTGTTTATTTTTGGGACTGTTGGTCTTCTACTGTGAATGTCTGAGATTGTTACCACAGCAACTGGGTTGACCTTGAGACTACAATTGCAGAGTTTACAGGAAATGGACACTAGATCTAAAACAACTAGCTCTGCACAAAGAAAGGGCTCTGTTTCCTTAACTCTTCAGGAACAAATGGAGAAAATAGCTGCCAGTGTTGCAGAATTAGCACAAGGACTTAAAAATGTCACTGAAGAGCTGAAGCAAACACAGGCTTCAGTTGGTGCAGTTAATACAACAGTTAATGCTGCAATAGAAAAACTCCAAATTGATATCAAAGCTGATATAAAAAATTCCACTCAGACACTGGAAAGATCAATTGGACAAATTGAGGAGAACGTCAAGAAAAACAGAGAAGAAATTAATAAAATTGGGAAGGAGGTGACGGTTCTGAAAAAGGATTCAGAGGAATTGAAGGGAGTTAAAGAGAAAATAAGAACAGTGGAAGAGAAATTGGATAATATTGATTTGGAGAATATAGAAAAAATTGGAACAAGACAAAGATCAGTAGAGGAATCTCTCGCCTTTCTGCAACTCCATCAGAGAGAAGGAAACATCCGTTTGAGAGGTCTTCCAGAATTGGAGGGTGACAGCTTAAAGGCATATATTGTGGAGTTATTTTCAACGTTTTGGCACCTGGAAGACTCAGAGGTCTCAGCACGCATAGTGAAGGCCTTCAGATTTGGACCCAGAGGATCCAGAGGGAAGAAAAACACCAAAACGGTCAGTGACTGTTTGATTGTGACGCACGATAGATACGACAGAGATTACTTTCTGGACTTGCATTACAAAAACAACCTGGTGGTTCAGCAGAACAAAGTCATTTTTTATAAGGACATCCCCAAATTTTTCCTCGACAAAAGAATTTTTTACAACGATTTGGCCACAGAGCTAAGAAAAAAGAATATCTCCTTCAGTTGGGAATTTCCAGAAGGCTTGGCATTCACGTTTGAAGGGAAAAAGATAAGGATAAAATCCCCGGCTGAAAAGCAAAAGTTTGTGGACAAACATCTTGAGTTCTTCAAAGGTACAGCACTCGATCCAGCATTACTCTATAGATTTCCAGAACGGCTTTTACCGCCGGGGGTACCAGGACCAAGCGACAAGGATCCAGAGGAAGGAAAGAAAGGAGAGGCATCTGGAGGAGGAGACTAAATCTATAGACAATGGCGTTGAAATTAATAACTTGGAATGTTCGGGGATTAAATCAGAGACCAAAGAGACGCAGAGTGTTTTATAATTTGGAAAAGAAGAATTTGGACATTATATGCCTACAGGAGACCCACATCACCCGACGACACAGAAGATTATTACAGAATAAAAAACTAGGTCAAGAATTTATATCATCGGATAAAGTCAAGAAGAGAGGAGTTGTAATATACGCAAAGGAAAAATACAGCCCAAGACAGCTATTTAAAGATGAAGAAGGGAGATACATCGCAATTGAAATTAAAGTACAAGGCGAAAACTTTTTGATTCTGGGACTTTATGCACCAAATGATGGAAAGTCAACTTTTTACAAGAACCTACATGACCTGCTGTTGGATTACTTGGATTACAAAATTGTTTGCCTTGGGGACTTTAATGGGGCAGTTTCCACATTAATGGACAGATCTCAAAGAACAAAATTCACAAATGATGGGAAACTACCTAAGACTTTTTTTGAAATGGTGGACAATTTGAATTTAGAGGATGCTTGGAGGTTAAAAAATCCAACAGAAACAGAGGCAACTTTTTTCAGTGAATCGCAGCAGTCATGGTCGAGGATAGATTACATCTGGATCTCGAAGGAGTTGACACCAAAAATACAAAAAGCAGAAATCGGCCCCAAGACATATTCAGATCACAATCCTGTACAGGTAAATTTGAAGATGGTTTCCAAGGACTCTCTTAGATGGAGAATGGATGACGCTTTAATGAGAGATGCCAAGCTGGTAGAAAGAGCTGTGAAGAAGATGAAGGAGTATTTTCAAATTAATTGGAATTCGAGTGTTGAAAAGAGGATTGCTTGGGATGCAAGCAAAGCTGTAATGAGAGGATTCCTCATAAGTGAAAAAGCAAAAAAGAAAAAACTTCAAAATGCGGAAATGGAAAGATTGCTGAGGCAAATCAAAGTTAAAGAAAAAGAATTAAGAGGTCATCCTAAATGTGTAAAAATTCAAAAAGAGATTAAATACTTGCAATCCCAATATGCAAAATTTGTGAATCAAGATATTGAATGGAAAGTGAAATGGATGAAGCAAAGATCATTTGAATCTGCTAATAAATGTGGGAAATTACTGGCTTGGCAGTTAAAGAAGAGACAAAAGGCGAATGTCATCACCAACTTGGAAGTGAATGGAAGAATGATAGAGAACCCGGAAGAAATCAGATGGTGTTTCCAAAAATTTTACAAGCAACTGTACAAGGAGGAGAAGATAAAAGAATCAGAGATAGACCGATTTCTGGAAAAAAATGGATTACATAAAGTCCCAGAGGATAAACTAGCAAATCTCAACCACCCGATATCGACACAAGAGATTTCAGATGCAATAAGTAATATGCAACTTGGGAAGGCCCCAGGACCAGACGGACTAACAGCAAAATACTATAAGACTTTGAAAGATTGGCTATTACAGCCTTTGAAGGAAATTTGCAATAAAATTCTTGAAGGAGATAGGGCACCAGAGACGTGGAAGGAAGCCTTTATCACACTGATTCCAAAACCAGGGACAGAAAAAACTTTAATGAAAAATTACCGACCAATTTCCCTTTTGAATGTGGATTATAAAATTTTTGCCAATGTATTGGCTACAAGATTGAAAAGAGTGCTGAAAGATTACATACATAAAGACCAAGCAGGTTTCTTACCAGGAAGACAGATAAGTAATAACACAAGAATTATTGTGGACATTTTGGAAAAACTGGAAAGAAATATAAACACAGATGCAGCACTTATGTTTATAGATGCGGAAAAAGCCTTTGATAATATATCTTGGACATTTATGAAAAAGAATTTGGAAGCAATGGGAGTTGGAGAAAGATTTTTGAATGGCATTAATGCCATTTATACAGAACAAAGAGCAAAAATAATAATCAACAGTGTGATATCGGAAGAAATTGAAGTTCAGAAAGGAACAAGACAAGGGTGCCCTATCTCCCCTTTATTATTCATCACGGTCCTGGAGGTCCTTTTAAATATGTTACGAAAGGACAAACAGATAAAAGGAATCAGGGTGGGAGAGAAGGAATACAAATTACGCGCCTTTGCAGATGATTTGATGCTATCCCTACAGGAACCCGAAAATAGTGTTCCCAAAGCCCTGGAAGTAATTGAGCAATTTGGACGGGTTGCCGGCTTCAAATTAAATAAACAGAAAACCAAAGTTTTAAGTAAGAATATGAGGTCAGAACAGATACAGAGATTACAAGAAGGCACTGGACTTAATTTTGTAAAAACTGTAAAATATCTAGGTGTCAATCTTACAGCTAAAAATCTAAACCTATACAAAGACAATTACGAAAAGCTGTGGACAGAGATAAAGAAAGATTTGGAGATCTGGACAAGACTGAAACTGTCGTTAATGGGAAGAATTGCAGCGATCAAAATGAATGTCTTACCAAGGATGCTGTTTCTATTCCAAGCCATACCAATTTTGGATAAAATGGATTGTTTCAGGATATGGCAAAAGGACTTATCGAAGTTTATATGGCAGGGCAAAAAGCCTAGAATTAAATTTAAGATTTTGACAGACTCTAAAGAAAGAGGAGGATTTGCCCTGCCAGAGTTGAAGATTTATTTTGAAGCAGCGGCCTTTTGCTGGTTAAAAGACTGGTTTAAATTAGAAAATACGGATGTGTTGGACTTGGAGGGACATGATAATGCGTTTGGTTGGCATGCATACCTTTGGTACGATAAAGTTAAAGTCCACAAAACTTTCAAAAATCACATAGTTAGAAAAGCTTTGTATCAGGTTTGGACAAGATATAAAGACTTATTTGAGAGAAAGACTCCTAGATGGATTTCACCAGTGGAGGCCAAGGCTTACAAGAGACCGAATATGTCTACAAGTTGGTTAAGATACATGGATATATTGCAGCAGGAAGGTGACGTAATCAAGTTAAAAAGTTATGAGCAAGTTAAAGATCGAGTCACCGACTGGCTGCAATATCACCAAGTAAATGAACTATTTAAATTAGATAAAAAGATTGGTTTTCAAATGGAAAAATCTAAACTGGAGACAGAACTGATTGAATCAAACTCTAAAAACCTTTCCAAGATGTATAATTTGTTGCTAGAGTGGCATACGAAAGACGAACTGGTTAAATCGGTGATGATTGACTGGGCGAAAGATGTTGGACATAATATTATGATGGATGACTGGGAGAGATTGTGGCAGAAAGGTATCAATTTTACTGCTTGTAATAGTTTAAGAGAAAACATAATGAAAATGATATATAGATGGTATCTGACACCAGTTAAGTTAGCAAAGATGAATTCTAAAATGTCAGATGTGTGTTGGAAATGTAAAGCTGCAAAAGGTACCTTTTTTCATATGTGGTGGTGCCCAGGGGTAAGTGCCTTCTGGGATAAGATTTATAATGAGCTTAAGAAGGTAATGAAAGTTACCTTTGGTAAGAAACCAGAGGCATTTCTCCTGAGCATGACCAATGAAGAGATACCCAGTCAGGATAGAGTATTTTTTATGTATGCCACTACAGCAGCGAGAATTTTATTGGCAAGGAACTGGAAGGGTGAAGAGCTACCAACAGTGGAAGAATGGCAAATGAAGCTAATGGAATATATGGAACTCGCAGAACTGACCGCTAGAATCCGAGACCAGAGAGAGGAGAAGGTGACGCAGGATTGGAAGAAATTTAAGGACTATTTAGTGAAATGTGTTAAATTGAATGTATGAATATTTGTGCAGAGTAATGCAGAAGTATTGGCTTTAGCAGATCAATGTTAGAAATATTGAACGGTAGAAATCTTTAAATGTGTTTTATTTCATGACAAAATAAGCTTAAGATATAATATTTAAGATATGATTTATAAAGTAAGAAATATTAAGTTTTTTGGTTTTTTTGCTAAAAGATAAAGGGAAAAGAAATATAGCTACCTAAACAATATACATAACTCGAAAGGCAGTGGAGGGAACGGGGGAAGTCCCCGAGGAAGTTATAAAACAAGAAAATAACAGATTAAGGTTTTTAAAGGTTTGTATTTCTTATGTTATGTTTTGTTAAGTTTGTATTATGTTTTTTATTTTTATGTATTATGTTGTTGATGTTGTTATGTTGTTATAATGTTTTGTTTATTGTTTTTGTTCTGTTTTATTGGAAAATAATAAAATCTCTTTAAAAAAAAAATAAACTGCTTCTGGTGCAACAGAACACCATAACGGAAACCAGAGTGCACAGAAATGCCGTATACCTTCCCGCCACACTGGTACCTATTTATCTACTTGCACTGACGTGCTTTTGAACTGCTAGGTTGGCAGGAGCTGGGACAGAGCAACAGGAGCTCACTCCATCATGGGGATTCGAACCGCTGACCTTCTGATTGGCAAACCCAAGTGGCTCAGTGGTTAAGACCACAGCACCACCTGCATCCCTTTATGTGGGAAAAAACATCACAAAGAGAGACATTAATATATATTGCATATATTCAGGCTTAGTTTCGCTGGGAACAAGGAAACCAGGAAACCAGAGCAAAAGGAAACGCCGTTTACCTTCCCACCGCAGTGGTACCTATTTATCTACTTGCACTGGCATGCTTTTGAACTGCTAGGTTAGCAGGAGCTGGGACAGAGCAACAGGAGTGGATTCGAACCACCAACCTTCTGATCGGCAACCCCAAGAGGCTCAGTGGTTTAGATCACATCCCTTTTTCAATATATAAGGAGCAATGCCTGAACCAGGCTTCTATCTATGCAACATCTCCATTTTGAGTGAAATTCTAGTCATGATATGTAACAGAGCCCTAAAGACAGATTATACAGTCACAATGATGAAAATTGATTGCCTAAGCAGTCTCTGAGTCATCTGCTTCAGGAAGTAACTACTTCAATCTATTAGTTGATATCCTGATGGGTCAAGCAGGACATGGAAGAGAATTTGCATTAAATTGATCTGAGTGTTTCCCTCGCTGAAATAAGATCACTCAATCACGGGGAACGTTCAGATAGATCTAGGCAGAGGCCTGGATTTGTTGTGGAAATGAAGAGCGGCAAAGGAAAAATGGAATAATTCAGCTTAAACATATATATTTATAAATAGGGTTTTGAGCACCATAAATCTAGGACGATGTGATCAAAACCTAGAGTTGCTTCTGCAATGTAGATTGGGTTGCACCTTCAAAGAATTCTTCAGTGCAAACACCAAATAAACTCAGAGCCAACTGATGTATACTGCAAAATCACACAATGCAGCCCAAGCAGGACGATCTCAAATTACAGGATGGGGAAGCGGGCTTGTTTATCACCTCCTGGCAAATAGAAGGGGAAGAAATGGAGGCAGTGAGAGACTTTACTTTCTTGGGCTCCATGATCACTGCAGATGGTGACAGCAGTCACGAAATTAAAAGACGCCTGCTTCTTGGGAGGAAAGCAATGACAAACCTAGACAGCATCTTAAAAAGCAGAGACATCACCTTGCCAACAAAGGTCCGTATAGTTAAAGCTATGGTTACGTTACAGCCGCATCTGTTCCAACTCTACAGACAGAGACTCTCACCTAAGAGATCTACAGCAAACCTTTTTAGAACTAAAATATCCACCTGATGAAGTTAAACAACAGATCAACAGAGCCAGACTGATACCCAGAGAGAACTTGCTGCAAGACAGACCCAAAAAAGAAAATAACAGAACACCACTAGTAATCACATACAACTCCCAAATTAAAACAGTACAACGCATCATCAAGAGATCTACAACCTCTCCTAGACAATGACAGTTCTCTTTCTCAAGCTCTGGGAGGAAGACCCTACATCGCCTACAGACAGCCACCCAATCTCAAACAGCTCCTCACCCACAATAATACTACAACAGGACTCAACATGGACACTGGTACCAGAGCCTGCAATAAACCCAGATGCCAACTTTGCTGCCACATAAACCCGGACAACACCATTACTGGTCCCAACAACATCAAACATACCATCTCAGGACTATTTAATTGCTCATCTTCCAACATTGTGTATGCAATCAAATGCCAACAGTGCCCTTCAGCTCTCTATATTGGACAAACAGGCCAAACCCTACGCCAAAGGATAAATGGACATAAATCTGATATCAGGAATCACAAGACAGAGAAACCAGTAGGAGAACACTTCAATCTCCCAGGACATTCTATAAAAGATCTCAAAGTAGCTGTCTTAATACAAAGAAATTTCAGAAATAGACTGGAAAGAGAAGTGGCTGAATTGCAACTAATCACCAAACTTAAAACCACGGAGAAACCTGGTCTGAACAAAGACATTGGATTCTTATCTCATTATACATAACAAAGCTATCTTTAGCCATCTCACCCCTTGCCTTTCCCTGCAAGACTAATTACAGCCGTTAAGAGTCGTCAACAGGTTTTCCATACCTATCAGCTGATCACCCATTCCCACCACCCTTCTGAGCAATACCCCTCCCCACTCCCTCACTATATTTAAGGATCTGGTGACTTCTGTTTCAGTGTATCTGAAGAAGTGTGCATGCACACGAAAGCTCATACCAAGAACAAACTCAGTTGGTCTCTAAGGTGCTACTGGAAAGAATTTTTTATTGTTTTCCCAGTAGTAATGTATGGAAGTGAGAGCTGGACCATAAAGAAGACTGATCGCCGAAGAATTGATGCTTTTGAATTATGGTGCTGGAGGAGACTCTTGAGAGTCCCATGGACTGCAAAAAGATCAAACTTATCCATCCTTAAAGAAATCAGCCCTGAGTGCTCACTGGAAGGACAGATCCTGAAGCTGAGGCTCCAGTATTTTGGCCACCTCATGAGAAGAGAAGACTCCCTAGAAAAGACCCTGATGTTGGGAAAGATGGAGGGCACAAGGAGAAGGGGACGACAGAGGATGAGATGGTTGGACAGTGTTCTCGAAGCTACTAACATGAGTTTGGCCAAACTGCGGGAGGCAGTGGAGGATAGGGGTGCCTGGCGTGCTCTGGTCCATGGGGTCACGAAGAGTCGGACACGACTGAACGACTGAACAACAACAGTCCGGGGGGGGGGCATTTCTGGCAATTGGCCTATGAAGCACCTCTGCAAAACATAAATCACAGTAAAAGAAAGAAAAGAAAAGAACTTTTAAAAAGTGTCATTGGTAACAAATAATAATAAGCAAATATAATTCAGCAGTTTCCTTGATAAAGGAAACTAGGGAGAGTAAAATGAAGCAAACCAAAATAGTATCATAAATTATGTTAAATTAACCCACCAAAAAGGATTATCGAACTCCTGAATATGTAAGGAAGACTTTGATGGCACCTAAAGGATAGAAACGAAGGCTTTGTGGACATGTTCATAGAAGGATGTTTCATAACTGGGGTGCAACCACGGGGGGGAATACTATGTGCAGTAAGCATTCTCGTTAACTCTACGGGTGATGGAGATGGGCAAAGGATGACTCCAAATGCCTGCCAGCTTTACTTGAATGAATAATAACATAGGAGGAGCCCTTCTGGATCAGTTCAAAGTCCCATCTAGCCTAGCATCCTGTTCTCATAGTGGCCAATCAGTTGCCACTATACATATTGTGGCTAATAAACATCGGGAAGCCTTATTCTTCATGATTTTGTCTAATCGTTTTTTAAAGCCATCCAAATTGGTGGCTGTCACGACATCTTTGGGAAGTGAACTTCATTGTTTAGCTATGCATTGTGAGGAGAAGTGCTTCTGAATTCTCCAACATTCGGCTTCGTTGGATGTCCATGAATTCTAGTATTATGAGGGGGGGCGGAGGCTTCCCCATCCATTTCTCTGCATCAGTTCATAAATTTATATGCCACTCTCATGTCTCCTGCTTGGCAGTCACACAACCAGAGTCCCAAGCCGATGTGGGATGCTTTCGATGAATTTTGGGGCTCATCAGAGGCGAAGAGATCTGACTAATTTGGAATCTCTCTCTTCTCATTGGAAGACATTTTTTTAATTTCCTTTCAAGGCTGAAATTGTGAGCAAATGTTTTACCATACTTCGAGAATTCACGCCTGCCCTTGAATTTCAGCAAGGGAAATCAGATCAGACAGAAACGGTATTCTCAGGCTGAACTTGAGATGGATCAGAGACATTGATCAGTTCCTACAATAATATGTCTAAGGATCTTGAAATGTCTTGGACTTCAAATGTTATCCCTATAAAGCTTCTTAATCTGAGAGGTAATATGAGCTCGGAATGAATTTTTAGGACAGAGGGCAAAGGACTGAATGCCAAGCAGGTTTCCAAACTGGAGGGAGAGGAGACTGCATGGCTGCCTCTTTACATGGATGTAAAGGCCATGTGAGGTACATGAAATTTGTATGCAGTTGTAAAGCCTGCCCTGCAGACTTTTCAAAAAAGCACATTGGTATTTAGGGATCAATTTACACCAGTATAAGAAGCTTTAAGTTGAGCTTTAAGGATAGGCTTCGGGTTCTGAGAGCCAATGTGGTGTAGTGGTTAAGAGTGGTGGACTCATAATCTGGTGAACCGGGTTCGCGTCTCCGCTCCTCCACATGCAGCTGCTGGGTGACCTTGGGCTAGTCACACTTCTTTGAAGTCTCTCAGCCCCACTCACCTCACAGAGTGTTTGTTGTGGGGGAGGAAGGGAAAGGAGAATGTTAGCCACTTTGGGAATCCTTCGGGTAGTGATAAAGCGGGATATCATATCCAAACTCTCCTCCTCCTCCTCCTCCTCCTCCTCCTTCCTCAGGTCTTGCTTGCTTGCAAATTTCCCATAGGTATCTGCTTGTCCATTGTGAGAACAGGTTACTGGGCTAGAACACAACTGGCCTGATCCTGAAGGTCTTTGAATGTCAAATCCAGCATGCCCCAGGGGAGATATATACTGTTCAATATCTTTTATTCATAGGAGGCTATCCAAGCTGTCAGGATAGCCAGGTGTTTTTATCATTATTCATTATAGGGCTACATCAACCTGTTGATGGTGGGGTGTATATACAACAGATTTGGAAAAAAATGAGTTATGAAAGCTAAGGAGGTAGGCATTCTGGAAACATTGCAGAAAGTATGCACAGTATAACTGAAAGAAGTTATAGATGTGCAAGTTATGGTTGATTTTGTTGAAGAAAGTTCCCATTGCGACACCTGCTGATATTGTAGTGAAGTTTGGTGCATGCATTTTGCCATCCGTGACAATGGCACGGCGACCTGTTCAACCCTACAAACTGGAGATGAAAGGCAATGCTGCGATAAAGAACCATTTGCATTTCCATGGGTCAAGATCACTCAATTACAGGGATCAGCTTGAGAAATAAAGGTACTGAGCGAAAAAGAGACCAACTTACTTTTAAGAGCGCTGGCATTAATGGATTCCAGTCATATTATTCTGTTGAATGAAGGGGTTGTGGGCAGAACTCCAGCAGACTTAGGTTCGATTCAGAGGAACGTGGTTGTGGTTTCATAATGGAAAATTGCAAAGTGGCATGTCATATAACCAGCATTAGATGTGTGTTTGCACAAGGATGTCTTACTGGAGATGACAAATCTCTAGGATGTCTTTTAAGACTAGAGATTTGTGGCCATGCACAGTCCTTGTGAATACGAAAACTGCCATATAAGCATTCTTATCTGGGTGACTTCTCTAAGGATGGTTAACATAGGGTAGATTGTTGTGTGCATGTATCTGTGATTTGGTGTACATCTGTCTATCTGAACGGACTGTTTTACAAGTGCCACGTATTGTTCATTCCACACTTGAGAGAAATGGATATTTTCTTGTTTGGAGGTTCTAGCAGGGGAGCGCAGCTATCGTATACCCTTGACCGAAGAACGGTACACTCCTTCTATCTGGGATGGTCGTCCTCTTCCACCGAGCGCGCAGCTTCGGGAGGGACGCACATGGAGCGGTGAGGGAGGAAGGGGACACCCGCCTAGCCAGCCAGATCAGCCGAATCAACCCTGGCGATCAATGGGGTGACAGATGTCGCAGCCAGATCGCCCTCACATCCAGAAATGGATATTTTATTGTGACAGCACCTATGCCCTATGTCCTGGAACCCCCTACCAACAGATATTAGGCAGGGACCTTCATTGAACTGTTTTTGGACCCCTCTAAAACATTCTCGCTTTGCCAAGCCTACCCAGACATGTAATTTTATTATGCATATCTATTTTTAAAATTGCTCGATCGTACCTCTATATATTGGTAATTATGTTTACCATTTTCAAGTTTGTTGATTGTGATTTTAACGAACATTTTATAACACTTTATGTAAACCACTTAGATATACTTTTTCTGATGAAGTGGCATAGAAATTTTGTTAGACAACATGAAATAAAATATAAATATTTTTTGAAAAAATGCATTTAAATACACTAAGCCTGGAGAGGAGTTCCACAAATGGGGCACCACCCCAGAGTAGGGATGAGTGGATCTGTCCATTTCAGTTCTTTCGGTTTCCTAATTTTCCAGTCCTAAATTCAGTCCTCTGCAATTTCTCTTGTTCTTTTCTAAATCCTAATGAAAATTCTTCAGCGTTTGGGTGAAAATTCTCCCCAATGACGCATTTTTGTTTGCAATGATGCCAACTTATACACGTTTTTGCAAAGCAAATTTCCTTAATAGATCTCCCCTAATAAATGCACTTTCATGCACACTTTACACTGGCATGTGCATCTTTGTACACATTCCTCGACTAGAGAAATGCATTGTGAAATCAGGGGCCCAATGAGTTTTGAAGGATGGCTGTGCTTTGGTTTGCAAATTTGGCAGGTTGGCATTGAAATATGAACTTAATCCAATTTATCTACATTTCCCTTACCTCAGATGATGGTGGGACCTGGAAGAACTGTACAGAATATGTCCTCAGTAGACTTAGATGGGGACGCGGGTGGCGCTGTGGGTTAAACCACAGAGCCTAGGGCTTGCTGATCAGAAGGTCGGCGGTTTGAATCCCCGCGACGGGGTGAGCTCCCATTGCTCGGTCCCAGCTCCTGCCCACCTAGCAGTTCGAAAGCACGTCAAAGTGCAAGTAGATAAATAGGTACTGCTCTGGCGGGAAGGTAAACAGTGTTTCTGTGTGCTGCTGTGCCGCAGCCATGTGATTTCTGTTCTCATCCTGAAGCAAAGTTCTTAACCCGTGGTACTATTTCTGGGTTAGTGGAGTCTGTAGCCTGAAGTATCTGTAACCTGAAGTGTCTGTAACTCGAGGTACCACTGTATACTGCACAATCACACAATGCAGCCCAAACAGAACCATCTCAACTTGCAGGATAAACAAGGGGGCTTGTTGATTTGAGTGTGCAAGTCCAGGTGGGGGAACATTTCTGCCAATTGGCCTATGAAGCACCTTAACAAAACATAAACCACAGAAAAAGAAAGAAAAGAAAAGCACTTTAAAAAAAGTGCCATTGGTAAAATAATAATGATAGATAAAAGCAGCAAATTTAATTCAGCATTTTCCTTGATAAAGCTGAATTAAAGCTGTACGCCGGCTCCCTCGGCCAGTAACGCAGGATGAGCGCTGCAACCCCAGAGTCGGATACGACTGGACCTAATGGTCAGGGGTCCCTTTACCTTTACCTTTAGACTTAGATGAGGATGGTTGCTCAATGATTGATAAATGTGCTCTGGGGCTTAGGCAGAGGCCATTCTTGATTTGTTTAGGGGTATTTAGGTCTTCGTGAATATAGCAGAGCAAGACTGAAAGGCTTGCAAGCATCCGTCTTTGTCTCAAACAAGTTGTCCTAAAAACACATTAATTTATCGAGGATCTGGAGCCTAGCGGGTTGTCATTTGTCTGTGCACTCAGCATTTTGAGCCTGAGCCAAAGTATTTAATCAAGGATGACATATAATAAATAATTGAAACCAACCTCTCCACTTGGTACATGGCTGAGAAGAGCATGCTACCTCAACCAAGAAACCCAGCTGAGGATAAAACAGACCTCAATCTGCCACTCGGCAGTTAGTCCAAAATCACTCGGCCACGACAATGGAAGACTAGAGGGAGAGAGAATTAAAAAGCCAGGGCAAGTGCAGCTCGAAAAGCCCAGGACTAAATAATACATCTAAATAATCCAAGCAATTGGAAACAGAAGCCCAGGATCCAAGACGCAAAACAATGATGGAAGAAGAAATGAAGCAAGCGTTCACCAGAGCGGAAAGCACTGAGGCAAAACTGATGGTATTAAAAATATCCCAAAGGAAAAACGTCTGTTCCAGAATAAAGGCAGCCGTAAGTCAAACAAACAAACAAACAAACAAAATTACAGGAGGGGGAAAATCCTTTCTAGTATAAATACAGGAATGGGAAGACAGCCTTTCAGCTCCTCGAAGCCTTCCTAAATTTTGGGTTCATTTATTCATTGTTATTTATTTAAACCATTTCTTTACTGCTTAATATATAAAAATATCTCTAGGTAGCATACGGAACACTAAAGCAACAAAAATACACAGTAGAAGAAGAAGAAGAAGAAGAAGAAGAAGAAGAAGAAGAAGAAGAAGAAGAAGAGTTTGGATTTGATATCCCGCTTTATCACTACCCGAAGGAGTCTCAAAGCGGCTAACATTCTCCTTTCCCTTCCTCCCCCACAACAAACACTCTGTGAGGTGAGTGGGGCTGAGAGACTTCAGAGAAGTGTGACTAGCCCAAGGTCACCCAGCAGCTGCATGTGGAGGAGTGGAGACACGAACCCGGTTCCCCAGATTACAAGTCTACCGCTCTTAACCACTACACCACACTGGCCAATAACTAATAAATGTCTACTCACATCAGTTCCTTTTCTTTTTACGCACTGCCCCAGTCAGCATCTCTCAGATATCTGACTCTCACCAATCCACCCCAACTCTCACGCAGAGCCCAAACAAACTCACAGATCACACAAACACCCCATTCTCACAACAAAGAGGCTACGAGTCCAGATTGGCTTTTGTTCTCGGAACCTGTTGACACCACCCAAGTCCCTTACTCCAGGCTGGCTTTTATGGCTAGGCACCAAGACGGATGGGGCTTATCTGATGTGATTGCAACATTGTTTTAATATAAAGAAATATATATGGCCATTCTGGTCAAGCCATGCCCACCTGCCCTACACCTGGTTTCATATATGATGAAATCTGAACTAAAATATTCATAAATTGTCATAAGGATGTGAAACACACATACACATATGGAAATGTGGATATCTGAACTTAACTGGGAGATAAACCAAAAATGACAGATTCACTCATCCCTAGATGTGGACTAAGTGAAGATTTATCTGACCCCCAAAGCAGTTTGTGGCACCTGCCAAAGCTCTGTGCATATCACCCTGTGTGGCTTTTTGTAAACCCCAATAATCACCTGATCATTTGGTGCTTGCTGAGAGCTGTGCAATGTGCTTTGAAGGCCCGGTGATCCGCTGATGGTCAGGTATTTGAAACTCTGCATGCCACACAGGACAGAAACAGGTCACCTGCTGTCAATGTGATGCCTGCTGTTGGGTGGCCCTGCCCAACTGTCAGACAGACTTGTCCCATGGGGCGGGGGGGGGGCGGGGAAATAAGGATCTATTCTGCATTCCTATTCTAAATGAGGAGACATGGCTGCGCAGTGTGAGTAAATGTGATTTGTTTCAGCAGAACTTGCAAAGAAAACAAAACAAAACAAAACCAGACCATCCATTACTCCTACTGTAGCCACCAATATAACATAAGGATTGGGCCTGAGAAGTTGAAACCGCAGGAATATGTTCAGGTATAACCATCATGTTGAAGTATAATATATTGCCTACAAAGCACAAAAATAGCCTCACTTGTCCACATCTTGCGTGTCAAGAGCAGCTCAGAGATCTTTATCTAAAGTCCAGCCTTTGCCAAGACTAGACATCATTGCTCAAAGTCAGTTTTGCAGACAATTAAATTACTTCCAGTTTGGTTCACTCTAATTGGCAGAGCTACATGCTCATGGCATTTTTATCAAATACAAGTCAGTTCCATTCAGGTCCTGGGATCCAAATGATGATGCTTCCTCACACAGCCTCCAAATCTTTCCAAGTCTGCGATCCAAGTCAACCCTTGGGGGCGGGGCGGAATAGCCCTAAGGACCGTGTCCCATCACCATATCAAAGAAAATTCTGCATCAAAATTGCTCATAAAATGCAGGGCTAAGGTGAAACAAGTGTGTGTAAAAAAAATAACCCTGTGAAATACACTCCCTCTATTTTGTAGTGAGACTACCTAAAGGGAACATATATAATCTCACCTTTTCCTTATTCTGTATCATTACATATCATTATATGCTTATAATTAGTATTCTGTGTGACCATTCATGCATTACGATTGTACTTTGTAAGAAATCATTTCTGCGGATTACAGCTGAGTTAGCGGAATAAATATATCTAACTAAGCAAATTGATGTCATGTAGTCCCATTGTCTCATAGTCACAAGATAGTCATAAAGCTTAGATCATAGGAACGCCTAATATGGTAAATGTAACAAAAATTAAGAAAAGAGAAGTAATCTTTAAGAAGACAAAAGGAAAGGCGATGTCAACGCTTAGTGGTTTAACTTTGATGCAAAATATGAATATGTAATGTTTGAAGAAATCTATAAAACCTCTGGACACCACTGACTCGGCGTCCAGATTTTTGGAGGTGACTCACTGGACCTTATTGCTCAGCAATAAAATGCTTACTCTCAATTTCTCCTAAATCCAGTGTTTGGCAATTATTTTAAGAACTAAGGTTCCCATTCACGTACATCGATTTCAGTGTTAGTTTGGGGCGGGATCTCTCTTTCCGAGTGAGTGAGGGAAGGAAGCATTGTCCTCAGTCTGACATGGCTGTGCAGTTTGCATGTATGTGCTTGGAGTGCTCCACTCCTAACTTTTCTGCATTGATATGGAGAAGATATGGAGAGGGACTGTTAACTCTCCTCCCTGGGGTTGGGAACTCTGCAGAATCAGTCACTTCACCCCATCCATATGTCTTATGTGGCACTATAATGTCATTACACTTGACGGTACAGTTCCTGGTTGGTTGTATCATATTGACAGAAAGAAGCAGGACCCTCTAAAAACACAACAACCAGATTGGTTGCAATATCACCAACTAAATGATGTATTTAAACTAGATTTAAAAGAAAGGGGGTTTGATACAGAAAGATCGAGATTTGAAATGGAGCTGTTGAAAAATAAGGTGAAAATATTGCCAAAAATGTACAAATTATTATTGGAATGGCATACAAAGGATGGAGAAGTTAAGGCAGCCAATGGTACATTGGGCTAGTGATTTTGGGTATAACATCCAACTTTCATCTTGGGAAAATCTGTGGAAAGAAGGAATAAAATTTGCAGCATGCTGTGCATTGAAAGAAAATTATATAAAAAGGATCTATCGTTGGTATCTAACACCAAGTAAGATTGCAAAAATGTATAAAACTAAATCAAACATGTGTTGGAAATGTAAAGAGAAAGAAGGTACTTTTTCCATACATGGTGGTCATATTTAAGGTAAAAAGCTTATGGGAAATGATTCAAAATGAATTAAAGAAAATGTTTAAAGATACATTTGTTAAAAAAGCAGAAGCCTTTATTTTAGGCTTAATAGGGGAAGAAGTACCAAGAGAAGATAAAAGACATTTTATGCATGCAACAGCGGCAGTGAGAATGTTACTAGCCCAAAAATGGAACGAAGAAGCATTACCAATGAAGGTAGAATGGCAGACGAAACTGATGGACTATGCAGAAATGGCGAAACTGACGGGGAAGATCAGAAACAAAGAAGACTAAGTATTCATTAGAGATTGGAGTAAATTTCTAGTTTATTCAAAAAACCACTGTAAGCAGTTAAAATCATTGGTAGCATTGGTTGCTCAACAACTCAGGGGATGCAAAATGAAAAAAATGGGGAGAGATTGCCCTGAGTTGTTGAGCTTTTCTGGGGGGGGGGGGGGAGTAGCCCAGAGTTGCTCACCCACACATGTCAAAAAGCCACCTATCGTATGTCAATGTGCCAGAAGAAGCTGCAAATCGCCTGCCCTTGTGCCGCAGCTACTAATAACATGCAAAATAGCCGCTGACAATCTTTGCATCACAGCAACAACCAATCCCACATCCCCCTATGCACTATCCGTGTATAAGACGACCCCCAATTTTGAACATAACATTTTTATTTTTAAAAAAACCTCATCGTATACATGGAAAAGTACAGTATTATTCTGCTCGGGGGTCACCTGGGGGTTGGGGGACTCCGCCTGTCCACGCAATATTCGAAGTCCCATCTCTGAATACCACATGACTGGAATCACAAGTGGGAAAAGCGCTGGTGCCTTGTTTCCCCTTCTATTTGGAGACTGGTCATCTTTCAAAAATTTAATTGAAAATTCAGGGAGAAATCTGGAATTTTCTTGTGGAACCCTTCAAGGGAATACATGGTCCTGTGTGCTTTCTATTTTAACTTGGAACAAGAAAGTGTGACTCTGTTACCAAGAAGGTTAAGGCTGAAGCATTCTTTACCTATAAGTTTGCTGACTAATTGAAAATATCAGTGCTGAAATTAAGAGCTACTCTCCAGCAGTCTGCAAAGGGATTTCCCTTTTTACCCAGAGAGATAAAAAAGCAGAAGGTTCTCTGAAATGGCATCTCTCTGCAAAATTCCAATGCACACTTGCCAGGACAAGAACATGCTAATAGCTTTATTCATCTCGCCACGACTCACAAGCCCTCCGGCTATTCTTGGGAATATCCACAATGGACCCAAGCTGTGAAATTCTATGTGTCTCCAATCATCTTAATAGGTGTGGACTTAACTATTAACCAGCCTAGCCTGAATGATGAGAGTGAATTTGACAATCTCATAAGTTAGATGAGAGAAAGCTCAGCCAAGGACACTGTACCTAGGGGGTGTGCTCTGTCCGCAAGATTCAGTTTAGAACAGCATCTGTAGCTTCCAAGTCAATCTGTGAGCCATCCAATTTGACTTAGGGTTAAAAAGGAAGCTCTGTTTCCCATCACTCACTATTACAGAAAATCCAACAATGGCTGTAACTGTTTTCTCGTTTTGGATGAGATTTGCCAACATAGGAGCCTCTCCAGTGGATTAACCATTCCAAATTACACACAGATATGTTTTCAGCGTATGTGGGGCACTTAAAATTTTGATTTCTTTAAAAGGAAAAGGCTGTAGTATGTGTGTGTGTGCTGCAAACAGTGAGTGCATATGTAGACGGATACTAGAGAGCCAGTGTGGCATAGTGGTTAGAGTGCTTGGTAGGACCCGGGTTCAAATCAGGGTTCAAATCCCCACTTGGCCTTGAAGTTCACTGGGTTGGGCTAGTCATTGCCTCTCAGCCTAAACAGGTTTCTTGTGGGGATTAAATGAGGTTGGGGAGAAGGATGTACGCTACCTAGAGTTTCTTGGAGAAAAGGATTGGATAAAAATGTAATCAATCAATAAAATATGTTTCTGAGCACAATCCAAAGTATTGGTGCTGATCTTTAAAGCCCTAAATGCCCTTGGCCCAGCATACTTGAAGGAACGTCTCCACCCCCATTGTCCAGCCTGGACACTGAGGTCCAGCTCTGAGGACCTTCTGGCAGTTCCAGTGGGGCACTTTGATTTCTTTAAAAGGAAAAGGCTGTAGTATGTGTGTGTGCTGCAATCAGTGACTGATACTAGAGAGCCAGTGTGGTGTAGTGGTTAAGAGTGGTAGACTTGTAATCTGGTGAACCGGGTTCGTGTCTCCGCTCCTCCACATGCAGCTGCTGGGTGACCTTGGGCTAGTCACACTTCTCTGAAGTCTCTCAGCCCCACTCACCTCACAGAGTGTTTGTTGTGGGGGAGGAAGGGAAAGGAGAATGTTAGCCGCTTTGAGACTCCTCCGGGTAGTGATAAAGCGGGATATCAACTCTTCTTCTCTTCTCATCATTGTGAGAACCAAGCAGAGGGCCTTCTCAGTAGTGGCACCAGCCCTGTGGAACACCCTCCCATCAGATGTCAAGGAAAGAAACAACTATCTGATTTTTAGAAGGCATCTGAAGGCAGCCCCAGTATTGGGAAATTTTTAATGTCTGATGTTTTACATATATGCTATAAGCCGCCCAGAGTGTCTGGAGAAACCCATTCAGATGGGCGGGGTATGCGGTAAATAAATAAAATTGTTATTATTGTTATTTTCATTATTATCCACTCTGACAGACAAAAATAAAGTCACACACACAACTGAGGGTTAGCTTGAGTGTCTGTGAAGCAGGGTTAGAAACTGTGACCGATATATTTTAAATTAATAATAATAATAACTTCCGGCGAGGACGCCATCGCGGGCGGTTGTGGGTCGCTTCGGCAGCGAGGCGACCCAGGCCGGCCCGGGGGTTGGAGCCCCGCTACCGCAAAGCGGGGCTCCGGTAAACCGCGGGTCGAGCGTCCCGCGGCTAGGGCTCTCCGGCGAGCCCGCTATAGCTCCGAACCCTTCCCTCGTTCCCCCTGTAAAGGGGGAGTGGGGGTGAAGGGACTACGGAGCTGGGCTGAGGAGACATGCCCCAACCGGGACCGGCGAAGCGGCGGCCGCCGCTCGTGATGAGCGATATCGTTCTACCTGGCAGAAGCAAGACAGAAGAAGCCCGTTGGCCGTGAGTACGTTAATATGGATCTATCTTGACATTTGGCGCTCCGGGAGATTTAACGGAAAGGAAGCCCGTTCTGATTCCCTTTGGTGAAAGAGAAAGTAACTGTATCGATGGTGACTGCTGTTACAGTGATGGATATAAATGTTGCGAATTTTACAAGCAAGATCAGTCAGACCCCTTTTGGGGATCCAAGTTGGTGAAATATTTCTTCTTAAACATGGATGGAATGTAATCTTTTCGCCCTGACTCCAGGGAAAATGGCTGCGGAGATTTGTGACAGAGATGGAAAAGTACTGGGCTGGAAAAGTACTGTGACTAAGATGGTAAATACTGAAATTTGATACCCTGTGCCCATTTCTACCATGTTGGGTTTCGTTTTCAAGCTGGTTTTAGACTCTGGTCTCACGCACGAACAAAGGATTATTTTTTTGAAATTAGAATTGTTGAACCAGAAACTAACTTTGCTGAACCAGGATGTTGCAAGACAGTTATATCCCACAAAACAGACCATTGTAAATATGGCTAAAATGGAAGAGGCCCTTGGCAGGGAGCTAAAGGGAATTATTGAAGTACAAAGTACAATGCTTTTGCAACTCCGAAGAGATGAAACGTTCTGTTGGAGTGAGAGTCCCAGAACCAGAAGACAATTTATATCCAATTTCTGGGGTGAGAGCTCAGGAATGATGGGGAAAAGATTTATTCGCCTACAATCAAAAGATGAACGGAATTTCGAAGCGGAGATGCTGGAAAATGATGATCTGTGTACCCTGATGCTCCCTGCAAGGACTGTAATAGACTATGTCTGGATCTGTGGACTTACAAGAAAAGAGGACATTCTGGAAAATGGTTGGGGTGTAAGATGGAGGAATATCTGGGGGGAAGCCCCGAGATGGCGTAAGAAAATGGTTAGAAAAGGGATAGGGTGAAATACATTAAGGATAAAATTAGGATGGTTTATTACGGTACCCTGAAGCCGGTGTGTTAAGATTTTAAGCTTTTGAACTAGAGAAGAGATATTTGAATTTTTGTTTATTAGCAGCAGTCTAAGTGAAAGAAGATGTTGGATATGATTTGATATAAGAAGTATGTTATGTTATGAAGTTGTATTATTAATTATTACGAAGTAATATTTGGAATAGATTTGATGTAAAATAAGAAGTGAGGGATTATTTTTGAGTAAAAATAAGATTTTAAGAAGTATGTTTCAGTTTAGATTTTTGAATGATTTAATTTTAGAGATGAGAAGTTACTAAAGTAAATTAGATTTGGAACCAAAGGGGAGAAAACGGGGGAAGTCAACAAGTAGTGATTGAACAAGAAAAGTTTTTTTTTTTGTGTAAACAAGAATAAGAATTTTTGGTGTGTTTTGTTTTGTTGTGGTTTGATTGTGGGGTTTGTGTTTGGGTTTGTGTTGTGTAGGTGTTATATTGTTCTTTGTTTTGTAAAAACCAATAAATTCTTTTTTAAAAAAAAATTAATAATAATAAATAAATAAAATACAAATGGGCTAGAAGGCTCAAATTAAGCAATTCACTTTCCAAAACAAACAATCCAAAAATGAAGGAAGCCAAAACTCCTGTAAAAGAAATGATGTAGGTGTTTTTAAAAATATACTCCCCAAAATCCAGCAGCTAGGTGCAACAAAAGCGGTGATGAAGTTTGGAAATCTCTCCTATGCAAGCTTACTTTTACAGTACCACCTTTGGCTCATCATGGGAACAAATGCACAATGTACTTAAAAGCAAATTGAGAGAGATATGCTCTTACATTGTGATGCAGATGAGTCTCTTCGTATTTTTTTAGGTAGGGAACAGCCAAGCAATTTGACATTTTGTTCCCCGTGTTCTTCATGGCAAACAGAGCCATTCTATCCATATTTTAAAAGATGTTACCTTTAGACTTATTTCCTCCTTTCTTCCCTGTATTCCTTCAGTGTTTCAATTCGGTACTCTGCCGTGAGTCACATCGGACTTTGTTCCATCGTGATTCATTTATGCAAGGAGAACTTTATTCACGGCACTCTGATAAGCCCATTTATCTTTTACACTCTTGTCCTTCTGAAGAAGGAGCTTCTATGCACACAGTGGCGTAGCGAGGGCGGGGCGTAGGGGGCAGGGCGCCCCGGGTTCCAGGGGAGGGGGGTGACACTTGGGCAGGCCCCGCCCCACCCGGTGGGCCCTGAGCAACCCACGGCCCATCCGGGGCCTGCCCGCCAGCACCACAATGGGGCTGCCGCACTCAATCGGCGGCTCGTGGAACTGCCCCTGCCCCTGCCCCTGCTGCTTTTCGCTCAGCGGCTCGCAAGGTCGCCGCAAAAGCAGCAGAGCCAGCCCAGATGGAGTGCGCATGCGCGAAATCAGGCGCATGCTCACTCCACTGCCGAGCCACCGCTGCTGCTCCCGCGGCGACCTTGTGGGCCGCTGAGCGATCAACGGCTCGTGGGGCTGCTGAGCGCGAGTGCCGGGCGTAAGGCCGTGCTGTTTTTTTTTGCATGCGGCAGCCCCACGAGCTGCCCATCACTCAGCGGCTTTCAAGGTCACCGTGGAAGCAGCGCCAGTGGCCCGGCGATGCAGAGTGCATGTGCCGGATTTCACGCATGCGTGCTCTGTCCTGACGTTGTGTCGTGATGCGCACATGCATGAAATCCGGCCCATGCACGCTCCGTCGCCGGGCCACCACCCTGCCCTTGTCAGAGAGGCACCTGCCAGCCCTGGCCTCCCCCTGCTGGGCACAGCTGCAGGAGGCACCTCCCCTGGAATGTCACGCCGCATCGTCATGATGCCCCACCTCCAGGGGGTGCCTCTGTTCGCCGCCCCAGGTAGCAAGGAGGCTTCCTCCGTGCCTGTATACACATTGCATGTTCCAGTATTTCATTTCCCAAATGGGTGCATATAACTGCCCCACTAGTTCTTCACCATGCCATCATGGAGAGTCCTTCTTCACATAGCACATTGTTGAATCATGAAATTCACTCCCACCAGAGGACATTATAGCCACCAAGTTGTATTGCTTTAAAAGAGGATTAGACAAATTTATGGAAGGGAAAGCTTTTAATTAGGAACCCTGGTCTACCTGTATTGTTGGAGGCAGCAGGCTTCTTAGCACCAGTTGTTGGGAATTGCAGGAGAGCAGAGTACAGTTGCCTTCAGCTCCTGTTTTTGCACTTCCCATAGGCCACTAGGAGGAAAAGATGCTGGAGTAAATGGGCCACTGGCCTGGTCCAGCGTGGCTCGTATTAAGTTTCTATAATTCCCACTATATTTATGCTCTCCTTGAAGACCAAGGTGGGTTTTCAGCTTTGCAACTCTAATTTGTTTTCCCTCTAATTTGAATAGACACCCCTTTCTTTTCTTTTGAAAAACTGTTTTCAGGTTTCATAAAATGTTTTCTGAAAAACAACTGTGTAATCAAAATAAAATTGTTTTTCAATTTCCAGCAAATTAAATCCAGAGCAGGAACAACACTTTTTCTTCGGGAAAATGCAAAGGCCACTTAGCCTAGTCACTATGCTGATTTCCTCCAAATAAACAAACCAATATTCCTTCTTCTTTATTATGGCGCTAACAGGTGTTTACAACAAAAGTACATTCTTAACAAGTTCTCTCTCTCTCTCTCTCTCTCTCTCTCTCTCTTTCTCTTTATTTTCTTGTTTTCACACACCTGACATGTATGGAAACACTCTGGTTGTCTCCTGAAACTGGCTTGACTGATGCTCCCTTCACAGATTACTCACATGCAAGGCTTTCCACATTATCAAGAGGCAGTGAGGCTTTTGCATTTGATGTTCATACATTTAAGCATGAACATTTGCTAGGGGACAACCCATGTACATAGATCTCCACTCACATAGGATTGTCAGGCTTCGGGGAACCGGCTTCCTCCCCCGTGGCATTAAATAAGCAGATCAAACAAAAGGAAAGTCTTACCAGTTAGTTTCTTTAATAAACACAGTGAGAGACAAAAGAAGACATCTCCCGAAAATGGCGGTGCTCCCAATTAAGGCTCACTCCCCCCTCCATCCTTATGAATCTACTTCACTCCTACATCTTGTAATCTGAGCTTGTACCCTCTGCACTTTCTGTTCTGAGACTTTCTGAGCCCTTCTCAACCTTGGGGAGAGCACTGGAGGAATGCTGCCCAAGCACTGTGAATTTATTAACCCCCCCTCCCGCAGTGTTTCTTCTTCTTCTTCTTCTAGCTGTTCCCCATCCAGTATTTCCCAGCTTCTGCCTTCTGAACTATGCCCCTCTGCAACTTCCCTTGCTTCAGACAATTAGGATATAAAATCCACACAGTCATGATACTTCTCGGTTGTTTTATCTCACTTGTGAAAGCACTCAGTGGCGTGAAAGAAAAGCAGAAAGAATGACGGATAACATCAGAAAGGAGATGGATGACATCGGATTACGGAAAGCCACACCTCTTTTCTACCTCCTTTGCCTTGGCTCTTTCTCACCAGCAGGCTCTAGCTCATGAGGCAGCCTTCCTCTGGCTCAAAGGATCTGCTTGCCTACTGTGGCCACCATCGCTGCTAGAGGGCTTACCACTTCTCATGTGGCTGTCCTGTCTCCAAACCCTCCCTCGTCCTCTAGTGTTTCCCCTGCGTTGAATGTTCGAATGGTATTCTACACAAGTCCTACTCAGAGTAGGCCCATTGACATTCATGGACATAAGAAGGGACTGCTGGATCAGGCCAATGGCATCCTGCTCTCACAGTGGCCAACCAGATGCCTGTTGTGAGATTCTACTCAATATTGATCCAGAGCAGATTCCAATGTATAGTTAGCAGAATAAAATCTTAAACACATTGCGGGATTCCCGAAAAATAGACCAGAGGCAATCGTATTTCATCCAGCAGAGCTTTATGGCTACTGAAGGCAAATGAGCATAATACTCACGAATCCAATACATTCAGGACTGGCACTGTCCGTAAGAAATCCAGTTGCAGCAGACTTAACTTAAACTTACAACAACTTACAATAAGTCTAAACATTAACACTAAGCATACTATGTACAGAACCAGGCTCCTTTTGTCCTTATTATTATAGTCAGCATGACTTTGACAAAAGAGATAACAGAACCAGTTTAAGCCAGCTGCATTCAGCTTCTCTGAAGGAATAACCCAAACATCAGGAACCTTCTGCTTGCTTCTTTCACACAGAGAAGCTTCCAGAACCCTCTTGAATTAATTAGAATAGGAAAGATCTCTACACATCAGATCAATACTTTCTGCACTAAGAAATGCAAACTGACAGTAGGCAACCCATAAGCAGGAGTCAACCACAAGTATCCTTAGGTTCATTAATTTCAGTGGGTCTACTCTGAGCAGGACTTAATTGAATACATTCCTTAGATTGTAAACTCCCTAGGGCTTGCACTCTGTAAAACAAGGGTGGAGAACCTATGAACATCCATATGTTGTTGGACTGTAAGTGCTACCATCCCTGATCATTGGCCATGTTGGGGCTGATGGGAGCTTAACACCACTTTTTCAGTTTTATTTAAAACCTATTGTCTCCTTGTGGTGTCGCTGAAATGTGGGCTTCAAGCTGTGGCCAGGACTATTCCTGCAAGGGCACTATAGAGATGACTTCAGAATTAAACCAGCATTCTTAGTAAGCATCTTTTCAAGAAAACTATTTTAAGAATGAGTTACTGGGTGATAATTAGATACTGAAATGCACCTAGTTTCACATATCAGTGCTCCTTTCCAATTAGAATGGCATTAGAGCGAAAGTGTAGCTATATAATTGTATGAAGAATGGATCTAATTTTCTCAATGTCACTGCAATATCACCTTTTGGCAGTGACAGCACTGAATGATTACGCATATCATTTAGCAATTGTGTTTTCGTCGTTTCACACGGAACTCTTATTTTTATATATAAAAAAAGAAAAATCAAAGAAAGAAATGTGGGCATGTGATTAGATTATAAATGAGCACATCAGAGAGAGAAAGAGAGAGGCCGAAATATATCAATATGTCATTGTTAATGCTGTCGTGCCTTAAATCTGCTGTGAATAACAGGCGGCGTTGTATTTGTTAACATCAGATAATTATCATAGTCTTCGGGAAGGGCTGTAGCTCAGTTGCAGAGCTTGCAGAAGTGCCCTAGGTTAAATCTCAAGGTAGTCTCCTGTCTGAAACTCTGGAGATGCACTGCTAGGACACACTAAGTTAGACATACAATTGGTTCAACTTGGGATGGTTCCTAAGTCTCTCTGTTATTAACTCTTCCTTTGTGAGACTTTATGTGGCAAAAATGAGGCATTAGAAACCTTCTGATCCCGTCATTTAAGGGAAACACCTGGAACAGGTTTTTTTGTCTCACGATTTGTCTCATGCATTTAGTAGGGGATGGGGGAAGATATTTGATTCTCATAGAATCATGGAATTGTGGAGTTGGAAGGGACCCAAATGGGCTCTTAGTTCAACCCCCTACAGTGTTAGCCTTTTCATGAGAAACTACCGGTATATAATTTGCATGAAAACAAGGTGTACATAATTGCATATATTAGAGGAGGGTGTGCATTAAAAAATACATTATAGTAGTGAAAATAAAATACACAAAATGCATAATACACAGAATACATAATAACAGAGCCAAAACTATGTACAAAAGTGTGTGTGTTGGGGGAATCTCACACTGAAATGATGGAAACTTTTCATAAGTATTTTTTTTAATTGCAAACTGATATGCAAATGTGGAGAACTGAATTTATGATTGGAAACTGATGTGAACCTGAAATAAACTGAAATGGACAGATGGGCCATTTGTAGTGCTTCAAAACCAAGATCAAGTTTAAACACATCCATTAGTCTCCCAGATTCTGCAAGGTATATTTGTTGAGTCAAAATCTTTCAAGATAACATCACCTCTAGGTTGCAGGAGACTAAAGGAAGATATAAAGCAGATAAGCATCGTGAAAAAGGCATCGCTATGAAATTCCAATATGCCATAATCCAAGTTTACATAAAATAGATCTTAAGGGTTTAATGTGGGGATTTATAGAGTGATTTATTCTCAAATGGCAGCCGAGAGGAGCAATATGCAATGAAACAGATTAAGTGTTGTAAAAGAAAAGGTAAACAATGACATGATGGAGGTCTCCTGATAGATGCTGAACTTTTCAGAATGCAAGTGGTTACAATTTCTGTAAAAAGAGTAGAAAGTCATAACCTGTAACTGTATGAATGGAACCCTCAACAGGAACACTTCTTATAACTAGAAGCTACACTGCAAGTGAAAATCATGTCCAGTGTAAGATTATGGGTATCGAAATCAATAGGGCTGTATCCTAAGGCTTCATTCCCACTTCTGTTTTCTCCATGTTTTCTAGGCAAGGGTCCAGGAGGTTTTGCTATTGTCCCACCACTTTCCCTGGGAAAATCTGCTGTTTATCATTGAATCAGAATGAATATCAATCAAGTTTGCTGCGGATTGACTTTCCCCCCGATTCAGCAGTAAACAGCGGGTTCTCTCAGGGACAAAAGAAAACATCTCTCGGAAACGTGTCTAGAAATCACGGAACATACAGAAGTGGGGATGAGCCCTCAGTTAAAGTCACTTGGTGGTATACTCATTCCGCTGGTAGAATATTTCTCCCCGGCAGAACGTTGTGGTGCAAGGGGATGCATAATCAGGCCCCTGGCAACTTTGTTGTGCAATGAATCTCCGCTAGTGCAACTGCTATGGTGGATTCCTCCATTGTGCAAAATTAAAACTTGCCCATCTGCTAGTGCAAGAGCCCATCGGCTGCAGTCTTTGATTGTCTGAAAAGAAATAGTATTATACACAGTAAAAATCAACTTTGAACATTTACTTCTATACGTTGGGAACAAAACAAAATATCAGTGTACCTGCCTAATCCAGATGGCATCTGCTGGTATTTTAGGTAAATAATATGTTTGGATATCTATAGTTATACCTATAGTACCTGTTTATTGAAAAATCTAAATACTTGCAGTGGGAAATTACTCATAGCCTTAGGGCAATAAGCGCATGAAGATTAGAAAAGCAAGAAAGGAAGCAGAACATTCTGTTGATGAGAGCAACTGCATATGTTGCATACAAAAATGGAGCACTGAAACAAACCCTTTTGCTTCACTCCTCCAAAGGCAATCTGTGTGAAGAAACAGTTGTCTGTACATGAATTTGCTTTAGCGGGTGCCGAAAAGCCTGATGTGAACATGAATAGGACGGTTTACACGCAGTATAGTAACCATGTATTGTCTAGATAATAATGGGATTCCATCCTAGAGGGTGGGGTGGACTCCTAGGGACTGTGTCCAACATTAGCCCCACTCAGAGCAGTTCTGTTGAAATGAATGGGCACAACTAGCTTAGGTCCAGTCATTTCAGTGTTTGCAATGGCCTACGGCTGGTCAGGCTACAGGGAATCTGATCCCTTCCGTGGTGGCAGTCAAGAAGCAGATAAGAAGAGTTCTTATGAAGTCTTTTATTCAATATTCACAGAGAGAGGCGTAGAAACACCATCTCTCTCAGATAATGGTGTTGCTCCGAGTAAAGTCCCACCCCCTCCATCTTTCCTATCCTACATCATCCCTGCTTCGGCTAATCTGTGCTTTCTGCCTCTGAGCTTTCTGTTCTCCTACTCTCAACGCACGCCAGGTCCTGGGAGGGGGTGGGGCCAGGAACACTCTCTAAAGACACTGAGTCTGTCGGCTGTCTCTCCCCTGGTACTTCTTTTTCCTGCTGCTCTCCCAATATTTCCCAGCTTCTGCCCTCTGCAGCCTCTGAACTATGACCTTCTGCAAGCCACTGTTGTAAATCTATCCAGTCCTCCTCTTCTCAGGAAGGTTCAGGAAGAGAGGGGCAGTCCCCAGCATTCCTCCTCAGTCCAGTCACTTACAGGGCTACAAGCAATAAAAGTTTGTTGCCTTGTAGCGATTGCAATGGCTCTACCCTGATAAGGCCCTTGCTTGATGCAACCCTAGGTCTCCATGTGCTGCACAGCGCATCTTGTTTCTCAGTTGGGACTGAGAGATTATTTCTGTCTATTTTGTCAACGCCGTCACCACCTCTCTTTCCATTTCTCCCCCCCCCGCCACTGGTTCCCTCCTCGCCACTGCCCTGCTCCGATGGACCCCAGCCAAGGCGCTTTACCTTAATGCATTCCGAACATCTGCACGCCGGTAATTTATTCATAGGCTGAAATCTCAGATCCCGGTTTGGGGTGGAGAAATGTTTACTCGGTCACTTACACCCTGTTAAGGCGGGATGGCGACAGGCAGGCAGGCAGGCTGCCCGTGGCCTCTGCGGCGACCGGAACAATGGGCCGTTATTTATTTATTTCAAGGAAGGGCAACCGGGAGGAGGGGTTCAGAGAGCCAGGAGCCTGTGTTGGATGTATCAAGAACCAACTAATGGATAGAAAGTGCCTGCTCACTGACACATTAATTCCCTTCCCTGTCAGCTTGCATCACGGAAGAGTGTGCATGATGGGAAGCCGCATCCCATCACGCAATGGCACCTGCTGCTTTTCCATCTGCCAAACGAAATCGCTTCTTTGATTGCCCATTTTTCAGCCTAATGACTTTATTCTTACCCCCCCTCCTCTTTGCAATTTTTTTTTAAAAAAATTCATGTTGTTTTAATAGATGCCTCCTCTCCCCACCATCTCCCTTCCCCAAGGAGTGTTCCATATAGATATAGATATAGATATAGATATATATAAAGGAAGGAGGCAAACCTGTGCCCAAATTCAAATTGCCCCCCCCATAGCCCTGGTTCACAATTGTGCCTGATAAAGTTGTCATGGTGATAGCAATCTCCGAAGAACAGAAGTGGCATTTGCCTGGTTGATTACTGGAAATAGCTCTGCCGATTCACAAACTGTTGAGCCCACGGGCAGGAATATTTGCCATATTTTATCTTCGGGTTGGTTTCCTTTAGTCTGTGTGATTTTTGCATATTGGGTCACTTTCATTATCAAAAGTGCATGAGAAATTCTGTGTTCCTCTTTATAGGCTGAGACCCACCGTATACTTGCTTGGGGGAATGGGCAGAGATGGAGCCAACAAACCGCCAGAAATGGCCTTTGAATCTGGTCCAAGGCTGTTGATTTGGCTGGGATTCATCAAAGCAGTGAGCCATTATTGCCTATCGGACATCTGTCAATAATAGAACTTGCAATTAACAGGCAGATATCATCAGTAATTTGCTGCTTCACACTTACAATGTGGGAGGAAGAATCTTTGCAAATTCAGGCAAACGCTGACTCCACTCGTCACAAATTTAAAGATAAAAGCTGCAGGGCCTTCAGTTGCGTTCCTTTTCTATCTTCCTTCTCTTTAATTTTTTTTTTTCTTACAGCAAAAATGGAACAAAAACGCCTCCCCTATTTTAGGCACAGATCGAGTTACAATCAGAGTGTGAATTGGCACAGAATCCTGAAGGAGGAAATAAGTCTTTGCGAGGATGTATTAGGGTTGCAGACTGCAAAACTCAGACATGTGAAAATGGCAAAGGAACTGTTTAGCTATGCATACGGAGTTATTTACATCTCAGCCTGCACACGGATGTTCAACCGGACTCTTTATTACAGCCCAAGCAATAGCATCAAATTCTGTCACCTCAGTAAAAACCATTACGCCACCTTGAGGGAGGACCAGTGTGACAGTCGCATCTCTTACAGGTAGGTAGCCGTGTTGGTCTGCCATAGTCAAAACAAAATTTTAAAAATCCTTCCAGTAGCACCTTAGAGATCAACTAAGTTTGTTCTTGGTATGCGCTTTCGTGTGCATGCACACTTCTTCAGACACATTTCTGTTTTTCTGTGCCACTACTGGAATTGTCTTAGATTGGTCACAAGCTCTCGGCATAGGCTCCCTCACAGGAAATCTAATAAAATTTATTTATTTACTTTTTTATCGCCTTCCCTTCAAAGAGCCCAAGGTAGTGTCCATGGTTCTCACCTTCCCCGTTGTGTCCTCACAACAACCCTGTGAGGTAGCTTCAGCTGAGAGAGATGGATTGGTCCTGTGAGCTTCATGGCAGAGTGAGGACTAGACCCCTGGCCTCCCAGGGTCTACACCCAAATCACCACACCACCTTGACAATAACCCTGCATGCATCACAGATACGATTAATCCTAAATCAATGATAATAACTTTGATCACCTCCAGAGTGTCCGTATGTGAGTAGATGTCAGGCGGCAGAGGATTCAACCCCATGGTAGGCTTCCAAGAATGGATAAGCCAAGGAAAAGTTCTTACCAACTGCTTTTTATTCAATATTCACAGAGAGGCTTGGAAATACAGCCTCTTGGAATAATGGCGTTGTCTCGAGTGGGTCTCCATCCCCTCCCTCTCTCCCTTCATGATTCATCACTATGGGTGCTGAGAAGCACCCTCTGCCTCTGAGCTCTTTGCTCTCCTACTTTCAATGCTCACTGGGTTCTGAGAGAGGAGGGATCTGGAATGCTTTCTAAAGACACTGTGTCCATCAGCTGTCCTCCCCCTCTGGTGCTTCTTCTTCCTCCTCTCCCATTATTTCCCAGCTTTCCCCCTCATCTGCCTCTGAGCTGTGATCTCCCTCAAACCCCTGTTGTAATTCTGAACTGTCTTCTTCTTCTCTGGAAGGGTCAGGCTGGGGAGGTGGTCTCCACCATTCCTCCTCTGCCCAGTCCCTTGCAGTAGAGGATGCAATCCTGCCAGTGTCTGCTGCTTCTCCACCATCTTCCCTGCAATGAATGCACTGGGGCTGCCTGTCTGAGCTTCTTTGAACCCAACACCCAACAGACCTGGTCCAGGTGGAATGACCTGACCAAGGATGATCCATAGCTATCTACACCCAACTTGCCTGAACCCCAGATCCCACTGAAGAGCCCAATTGGGTTCAGGATTAATTAATTTAAAGGGAATCACTACCATAAAGCCTGCACAGTTCAGTTGGTTAGAGCATGGTGCTAATAACGCCAAGGTTGCAGGTTCGATCCCCGTATGGGACAGCTGCATATTCCTGCATTGCAAGGGGTTGGACTAGTTGATCCTCAGGGTCCCTTCCAAATCTGTCATTCTATAAGAAATGGTGGTGGTGGCTTTAAAAGGAGATGCTAGGAGAAGGAGAAGTCTACCAAGGGTAATTAATCATTATATCTATATGTATCCTTTGTACACAGAGAAAGTATATCTGAAGATTGGGCACTGGGTGGGTGGGTGAATAGGAGAGACAGGCTACTGTCTTCAAACCCTCCTTTTGGGCTTCCTGGGTTTCAGGCTGGCCCCAAATTGGGAATTGGCTGCTGAATGAGATGGACTTTTGTTGTAAACCAAAAAGGCTCTGACCTGAGTAGTTACTGTCAGGCATCAGAGGAGCCAACCCCCATGGTAGGTTTCCAGGAAAGGATAAGACAAGGAAAGTTCTTACCAACTGCTTTTTATTCAATATTCACACGGGTAGGCTTAGAAATGCAGCCTCTTGGAATAATGGCATTTTCCTGAGTAAATCTCCACCTCCCATTTCCTCATTCGTCAACAGTACTACCACCCCTTATGGTTGCCGCTTAGGGCCCTCTGTGTCCATGCTCTTTGCTCTCCTACTTTTAAGGCTTGCCAAGTTCTGGGAGGTGGTGGTTATGGAATGCTTTCTAGTGATAACGTGTCAGCCAGCTGCTCCGGCTCTGCCTCCTCTTCCCTTCCCATTATTTCCCAACTTTCCCCCTCATCTTCCTCTGAGCTGTGACCTCCTTCAAACCCTTGTTGTAATTCAAAACCGTCTTCTTCTTCTCTGGAAGGTCCTTCCTCCTCTGCCCAGTCCATCAAGATAGATTGCTTCCTTGTCCCTGTGGCCCCTAGCTGGACTTGGGTGTGCTAAGGTTTCTAATGTTTGTCCTTGGCACAAAAAGAAAAGAAGAGGAGGGATGAAACTGAGCTCTAGCACCACATTGGGTGGTGGTAATGCAAGATGTCAAGTCGTTATTAAAAATAACCATGCAAGTTATTCTAGAGGGTAGAGCCTTCAGTCCTTTTAGCACATCTCCATTTCTTACAGCAACAAGCAGTATATTTACTTTCCTGCCAAGGTTATATGTTGCAGCTAAGGGGAAGGGGCGGGGGTGCTGGTGGAGGGGGGGTGGCGAGAAGGAGAGTTGTGGGTGAGATACAGAGAGCCGGAAAAGAAGCACAGCAGACAAAGCCTGGAATTATCTCTAATGGATGAAAGACAGCTGTGACCCTTTGCTCAGTAAAGTGATAGAGGACCTCTGCTTTGACAGCTCTCTTTCTGTTCTTTCAGATACAATGAGACAGATGGAAGGAGAATGTCTTGATTTCACTCTGAGTTCTTTAAGAAACATTGCTGCAGAGAGCCTTTCAGCTTTACCTTATGTTGGAAAGAAGCTTTATTATTATTATTATTATTATTATTATTATTATTATTATTAATTTACAAATATAATGACAACAACAACAACGATAGTGTTCTCTTCACTCCTGATCCCGAGCAACTTGAATTACAATAATATATTTGTACCCTGCCCATCTGACTGGATTCCCCAGCCACTCTGGGCGACTCTGAGAGCCAGTGTGGTGTAGTGGTTAAGAGCGGCAGACTCATAATCTGGGGAACCGGGTTCGCGTCTCCGCTCCTCCACATGCAGCTGCTGGGTGACCTTGGGCTAGTCACACTTCTCTGAAGTCTCTCAGCCCCACTCACCTCACAGAGTGTTTGTTGTGGGGGAGGAAGGGAAAGGAGAATGTTAGCCGCTTTGAGACTCCTTCGGGTAGTGAAAAGCGGGATATCTAATCCAAACTCTTCTTCTTCTTCTTCCAGCATATATAAAAACACAGTAAAATGTTCAACTTTAGAAAGCTTCCCTATACAAGGCTGCCTTCAGATGTTTCCTAGATGTTATATAATTACTCATCTGATGGGAGGGCATTCCATAGGGTGGGTGTCACTACTGAGAAGCCCCTCTGCCTGGTTCCCTGTAGGGTTGCCATATTTCAAAAGGTGAAAATCCAGACACAAAAGTTGTTGAACATTTTGAGGGTTGGTTTTTTTTTTTTTGGAGGGGTGGTGGTGGCAGTTCGTTGAGCAAAAATTCACTTAGCACAGTGTGGGAACCACCAGAAGGCTCTCAGTGCTGGATCTCAATGTGGGTGGAGATTTCAGGTATTGAATATGTATAGGATGATAAACTCCAACCACCTTCAATGCATGAATCACAGCTAATCATATTATATTTTCCATTTGAACACATGTCAACTTAACAAAAAGGGAGCTAAAAAGAGCCCCCACCATAAGCACTAGAATAAATGCCTTCATCTACCTCTTTCTTCTGGGTAACAGTCCAAAGCCGGCTCCACACGCTGAACTTCAACTCCCATCATCCCTGGCCATTGGTCATGCTAGCCAGGGTGGATGGGAGTTGTAGTCCCCATCTCTGATGCCACTACAAGTCCTTTCAAAAAAGAGCCTTATGGAAATTGTTACAGAAGGTTGAAAATAGAACCATAAGGGGGGGGCAAATGGGGGTGCCTTTGGAGTGAGAGCTCTGTGCAAAATTTATAGGAGGGAAGGAAGGAAGGAGGGAGGGAGGGAGGGAAGGAAAAGCATAGAGGGTAAGCCCCAAACATTTGCTTCTGCAGGACAGCCAGCAGGAATGTCTAGACAGATATTTCATTTGCTGGGAATCACAGGTGAGAAGAGTGCTGTTGAAATCAGGTCCTGCTTGCAAGCTTCCTGGGGTCACCTGGCTGGCCACTGTGAGAACAGGATTCTGGATGAGATGGGCCATTGGCCTGATCCAGCCCAGCAGGCTCATCTTATGTTCTTATTGAGAATCATCAGCAGGAGTGCCAACTTGAATAAAATATTGTGGGGGCCCAAGTAAGCCCCGCCTCGTACAATCGATCACATGACATGGTGCACAGATACCATTTGAATGGCAATGCCCATCAACTTTGGGGGAAACGGCCCCCACAAATATTTACCAGGGGGCCAAAGCCCCTAAGAGTTGGCTCCTATGATCATCAGTGATCTGCCAGCAATCTACTGTCCAACCCTGCCCTTTGGGGTGCAGTCCTTGGCCATGATACAACAGCTCCTCTGATCTTTGTGCCTCCCCCAAGTTATGGACCAGAACTCTACCCCCTGTCTGTAACCCTGTCTCCAGATTTATTGCTGCGAAACCCACATATTAAATAGAATGAATTATGCTCATTGTTTCAGGGCTGAACCAAAACATCGTTGAAGAGAGTTTTGGTGCCTGAGTTCTTAACATTAAGCATCCTTCAAGTTAATTTGGAATAGTGTAATGAGATGGTTTGATTTTTATTCTATTACTTTAATCTACAACTCATTTTTAAAAATAGCATGGTGCATGTTCCTTCATACAATGTACTGGTAAGGCAATCTGCTGAACGTAGCGCAACAATCTCTTCCCTGAAATGTGATTCTCTTATTGATCAGAAATACTCAGAACATGTTCGTTGGCTTTCTTGTCATCATGTACTTGTACCAACATGACATGAATCATATTGGCGCTATTCCTTTCAACAGTGATGTTAGAGAGTCAGACTAGGATTTGGGGGACATGGGTTCAAATCCTCCCACTCAGACATGGAACTCGTGGAGTGACCTCAGACCTGCCACCGCCTCTCAGCTCAGCCTACCTCACAAGGGTTGCTGTGAGGATAAAATAGGGGACAGCCATGCACGCAACCTTGAGCTCCTTGGAGAAGAGGTGGGATAGCTCAGTCACTACAGCGTGAGACTCTTAATCTCAGGGCCATGGGTTCAAGCCTCACTTTGGGCAAAAAATTCCTGCATAGATGGCCTTCATGGTAACTTCCAACTCTACAATTTTATGATTCTATGAATCAGGCCCAAGCCTGGTGTTTCTTAAGGGTCCTTGATCCAAGAGAAGGCCAACCTCAGATACAATTATTTGCTTTGTGCTGATATAGCACAGCTCTTCTTATTGTCTTATGTTCAAGATGTCCTTGGAGGCAAGAGTTATAACAGTCCTGGGTCTGGGGTTTAACTTATAGTCTTTCCCAATTTCTTCTCTTGCTGTAAGGAGCTGTTCCTTTATGGACCCCCCACCAGGTACCTTTTGTCAAAAGTTGTCAGCCAACAGAAGCCTGCGAAAAGGCCCAGCTCCTTTTAACTTCCATAATCCAAGAAAAGCCTGGGGGGTCAATCACATCCTTCCTGACCCAGACATGGATCCTTAAACCCAATCCTTCACCGTCAGAACTTGCATTGAGCATCTGTCAGAAAGAATCTGTGCATGTGTCGGAGAAACCGCAGCAGATCCAGAGATGTGTTTGCATCCTACACAAGAAAGTTGTTCCACTTCCCTCTGAGAAGATTAAACTTCAGTATTTCAGTTTCCTGTTCCCACCTCCCCCCACGCTCTTGCAATTTCACATCTCAGCACATAGAAAGCATAGCCCCAGGGCATGACACACGTGCCAGTCGGATGCTGGGTTTCGAAACAGCTCGGCATACAGAATGGGGTTCGTCTTCAGCGATTCTTTCCATGTCAATAACCCCCTTTGCTCTATTTGCCTCTTAGAAATAGACTCATCGCGTTTGTCAGTGGCTTTTTCTCCAGCTTTGTCCAATCCTCCCTCCTTTCCCTGCTTAATTAACATAACAATGTACTTCTCATCCCCATCCAAGGAGATGCACCGAAGTGTGTGATCGTGAGCAAACATCTTAAGGTTTTGTGGCAAAGCAACAACAACATGAGACCATGAAGTTACTCTGCTTTTGATTAATGCAATCAGCTGAACCTTTCACCATCTTTGATGCTTGCTTCGTTGAACACTATTCACATTGTTCAGCATGCTCAAGATGGCATTTTTGCTCTCTTGCTGAATGAACTAAGCTTAAAATTAAGACGAAATGCTTGGGCAGCAAATCGATTCGTGTCTCTTGTTCAGGGGCACTGTTCCCCCATGCTCAAATTAGTGTGTGTGAGGGGGAGAGGCAGGAATCCTTATTGAAACCCGCAAGACCCACCCCTTCATCCCTGGCAATTTTCACCAAATCATGCCTCTTCTAAAAACAGGAAGGCTGAAGCAAAAGATAGGGTCTTCTCGCTCACCTCGCGAACTACATTTTCCATAACCGCTTTGGTTTTTGTGCACTGCTTTTCATGGTGTATCAGGCTGGTGAAGAGAGAAAATGAGGAAATTGGGGGGAATCTGCCTCCTCTCGTCTCCCCTTACAGAATGGTTTAGTCAACTGGGGATTCTTTTAGCTTAGAGAAAAGGCAAGTCAGAGGAGACATGATACTTGCTGTCGGTGACAAGGAAGTGCATCTCTGGAAGTGAAATCAAATCGCTGTGTTAGCAGCGCCGAAGTCATCTCCCTGGGACGCAAGCCTGGGCAGTGTGTAAGCAGAGCAATACGTTTGGCTGCAGGAAGAAGCGTATCCCACCTTGGATTCGTGTAGGCTTTACTCCTTAGCATTTTCTTCTCTCAAAGATATCCTGCAAGGCAGTAGAGGTTTAGGTTCAGGGATTTTCTTCTGCTAGATGGGCTACCTTCCCAGCCCTGCCTGTTCCTCACTTCCCTCTACCACACATGCAAAAAAACCGCCTTCTTGACAATTGGATCCACCATTGGTCTCCTCTGCTTAATCTGTCACGGCCTGTCCTAGCACGCAGGGGAAGTCTGTAACTCACTGAGGTTTTGGGAACCATCGACTACCCTCACCTGGTTTAGCTAGCCAGTCAAAGTTGTTTCCCAGGGTGTGGCCGCCGTTGCATGCTGACAGCTTCTAGGAGCCACAATGCAGGCTGAGTGCAGGGTGAGGACCAAAGGTAGTCAAACCAGGGGCAGAGGAAGCCTCTTGGCCGCCCGGGGTGGCAAACAACACCCTGAGGCACCCCTCTGGGGGCGGGGCATCATGACACACGTCTGGACGGACTGTGCATGCACGGAAATGGTGCGCATGCACAGTCCACCCGGGCTGGCGCTGAAGCTCCTGCAGCAACCGGGGGAGCTGCCGAGGGAGCGGTGGCTCATGGGGCTGCCCTGGCTGTCCATAAAGCAGCACGGACGGGGTGCCGGGCAGCGGGGCTTGGCTTGGCGAGTAGTGGGAGGGACGGCCGAGTGTCAACCCCCTCCCCTGGAACCCGGGGCACATTGCCCCAATCGCCCATCCTTGCTACGCCACTGAGTCAAACTACTCCAGAAGGAGCACAACGTGCCCCCCCCCCACCAGAGGTACTGCCGCTCCCCTAACTCTCCATACGCCCCAGACATGACAGCAGATTATGAATGGCATGAGAAAGTGGATGTAGAAAGGCTTTTATTCCTCTGCCATAACACCAGAAACGCATGGGCACCCAAGGAAGCTGAATGTTGGAAGATGCAGGACGTTATCATCATCATCATCATCATCAATTGAATTTATATACCGCCCTATACTCAGAGGTCTCACAGAAAAGATCACAATATATTAAATAAAAAATAAAAACAATAACCCAATACCCCCTCCAAAAGGAGCCACATTTTAAAAGGGCATACGATGTCAAATAGCTCAATCAAAGGCCTGGTTACAAAGGAACGTTTTTGCCTGGTGCCTAAAGTGTGTAATGAAGGCGCCATGTGAACTTCCCTGGGGAGAGCATTCCACAGATGGGGAGCCACTGCAGAAAAGGCCCCGTTGTCATGTTGCCACCCTCTGGACCTCTCGAGGAGGAGGAACATGAAGTTGTGCCTCAGAAGATGATCTCAGGGTCTGGGTAGGTTCATATAGAAAGAGGCGGTCCTGAGCCGATTAAGGCTTCATAGGTCAAAACCAGCACTTTGAATTGGGCCCGGAAACTAATTGATAGCCAGTGCAGTTGGACCAGGATTGGTGTCATATGCTGAAACTGTCTTGCTCCGGTGAGCAACCTGGCTGCTGAATTCTGCACAGGACAGATGAAAGAAAGTGGTTCTTCACACAGTGCAAAGTGAAACCATGGAATTCTTTCCCGCAAGAGACAGTGATGGCCACCGATGCGGAAGATTTAGAAGAGGATTGGACAATGCATGGAGGAAAAGGCTGTCCATGGCTACTTGTCATGGTGGCTATGCTCTGTCTCTATGGTTGGAGACAATATGCTTCTGAATACCAGTTGCCTGAAATCTCAGGAGCAGGGAGTGCTGTTGTGGTCAGGTCCTGCTTGCAGGTTTCTCACCAGCAACGGATTCCTTCTTAGGGGATGCAGGTGAGCAAGCAAGCCAGCCGCTGCTGACTCAAGTGAGGCTTTTTGCTGGGCGGTGGGCTTGGCTTGGGAGTTGTGGGGGGGGGGCTAGTGTCACCCCCTCCAGGGTGGCACACGGGGCAGACCGCCCCCAACGCACCCTCTTGCTCCGCCCCTGCTAGATGGGTCCCTGGCTTGATCCTGTTGGGCTGTTCTTATGTGCTTAAGTGTATCTTCCACTTGCAAAGTAGGTGAAAGGAAATGGGGAAGTGTGTTTTGCAGGTAGGGAATTGTCCGGAACTGCTTTGGAGAAAATGATGGGCTTCTGTAGATGGGAGGGGGGTCTTTTCCATACTCTCAGATTCTCCCTCCCTCTCTCTTTGTAATAATATTTTGTTGTTTTTTTCCCATACAGAAAGTTACATTTGTTACTCAACAATTATATTCGAATTCAACAAAACTAGTTACTTCCCTCTCACCCAATATCGATGCTTATGACTCAAATTACATTCAGTTGCGTTTTAAGGTTCCGTCTTATCTAATTCCATTGCCTCTAACACGTTTCTTAATATATTCTGCTGTTTTCTTACTCTTCAAACCCAACTGTGGTCTTCACATATGGGAAATAACTTTTTAAATATAGACTAGAAGTGGTTTTCGGTCTTCTTTAGAAGATTCTAAATTTGTATCTTTTATCGGTGCCATCAATTTTGCCATCTCTGCATAATCCAAGATTGTCACCAACCAATCTTCCTTTGACGGTGTTTTCTCCTCCTTCCATTTCCAAATGTAGAGAATCTTTGCCTCTGTGGTCACATACATAAACACCATTGAGACTTAATTTGGGATTTTGCTGTCTTGTATCCCCAGCAGGAAAGATATTCTCTCTCTCTCTCTCTCTCTCTCTCTCTCTCTCTCTCTCTCTCTCTCTCTCTCTCTCGTTTTACATAAAATTATAGACAGTAACTGTAACCATTCCAAAACAAAGATAAAAAAGTTTCTTTAGAACCTTCAGACCTCCCTCCCTCCCTCCATGAGTTCCAATTCTAAAGATTTTACCTTTTCTTTTTCCTCCATCTTGTACCGTTATCCATCTATTATATAATCATAGAAACTGAAGTTCTTTTCACTTTACAAATGTCATTGTATCCCTGCTAATGATTTTAATTGTCTACAGTGGTCTTTAAAGTATATTAAGAAGTTGTTCCAGTCCTTTAAAAATACTTGGTGTTCCAGGTTTCTGATCTTTCCCGTCAGCCTTGCCATTTCTGCATATTCCAACAGCTTGGTCTGCCACTCTTCTCTGTTCAGTACTTCTCCTCCTTTCCATCTCTGGGCTAGAAGCATTTTCGCTGCCGTCATTCCTGTGCTGGTCCCGTGGGTTACCTGAGAGGCGAGGTCCAAGTCCGGTCCGTGGTCCAAAGGTTCAACGTACAGACAGCCCGATGTAGCTGAAGCTGGGTGCAGGGCAGGGAGTCAGGCAAGGTCAGGAACAGGTACACAGGCAGGAAACCAGAGCAGGGCAGGAATACAGGCAGGAAAGCAAGAAAGGTGAGAAGCAGGAACACCAGCAGGACCTAGCAACCAACAATGTTGCTCCTGCAACCTGGGGCGGGGTCTGACCGCCTTTTATCTTAGATGGGGTAACGGTCGGTCCCAATCCCCTGGCGACTCATCACCCCGTCTCGCCTGAAGGCGAGCACTCCTCCTGCGAGTACTCAGGTCTCTCCTTCTATCAACCCTGGGTCTCTGCAGCTCAGGAGACGCCGGTGGGTTACTGGATCCAGGAGCTGCCTCAGCCTCAGCTGGTAGTGGGCCAACTGCTGGTGACGACCTGGCTGACAGCAACGAGGTATTCCCCGCATCTGGAACCAGGGCAGGCTCAGGCCCCAGACTCGGCTCAGCCGATGCTTGTTGCAGGGGAGGCTGTGCAGACAGGGGCTTCTCAGAATCAGGCCCCAGACTTGGTTCAGCTGATGACTGAGGCAAGGGATCCGGTGCAGGCTGAGACTCCTCCGGTTCCGAGTCTGAGCCCGAGTCCCAGGCCATCACAATTACATATATAAACAGTCTTCTATTTTATTTTGGTAGCTCTTCACCTATTATACCTAACACAAAAGGCTCTGGTTTTTTAAACAAACATTTTCTTAAACATTTTCTTTAACTCGTTGTATATCATTTCCCAGAAAGCTTTTACCACTCCACAGGACCACCGAATATGATAAAAGGTACCCTCTTCCCTTTTACATTTCCAGCACAAGTTTGAGCTGGTTCTATACATTTTCGCAATTTTACTCTGTGTTAGATACCATCATTTCCATATAATTTTTTTTCAACAAACAGCAACCAGCAGGAAGGATTCACTTGGGAAAAGTCACTTTAAATTTTTTGTTAATATACCCTCAGATTCTCTAAGAAAATAATCTGAGTCCCCCCCCCCTTTCCTTCTCTCTGTTTGTGTGTGTGTGTGATTTTGTTTTTAGTGGATTTCTAAACTGATCCAAGAAAACATACTCCCCTCCCCAATCAAATACTAACTGCTACTGCATGTCACCAGTCAAATCATGTTAAATTTTTCACTGATGCACGGGACATACTGGCAAATTCTGACATTTGCTACCAACTAGCTGTCAAACTTGGATTACCTCTGCAGAGTCTTGGGCTGCTGACCACTGTTGCTGATACAGTAATCAAAGATTCATCACAATTCGGCATTTGAGGGGTTTGCTTCAATGTTTTGACACTGCAGTGAAGCAGAGAAACATTATCGAGTTGATGTTCCTGCAGGATCTTCTTAGAAAGGATCCAAAATTCATAACTAGCTCCTCATTGACATCCCAAGAACTTGGTTTGCAGGAAGGTGGGGGGGGGGAGGAGAGATGGAATTAACTGTCCTCAAAGATTAATTTGCATTTACCATCCACAATAGATTGAATAAATGGAAAGCAATTATGAATGAGATAAAAGTGAAATAATATATAATCTCAGCAAAGTGTTATGGTGATATACCTTAATGTAAATCTAATTAATGCAAGAAGCCAAATTATTATTCATTCATGACTAAGTAAAATGAATCGCACAATGGAAAAACAGGGACACGGGAAAGAAAACTCCTCTTTCAGAGTGCTGTCAGCCCTGTGATATAGGAGGGAAACTTAAGAAGGAGTTTAAATAATAACCAGTGTTTGGGTTGTGCTTTCTTCGTTCAAAGCATTTCGCACGCATGAATATTAGGAAAGGCACTATTTGCAGAGCAGCGGAGAGTCCCAAAGGATGTGGGCACTTTTGCATCACCAAAATGAGGACAAAAAGAACACATGAAATTGCATGAAATTGGTAGTGCTTGTGTCTCTGTATGTAGATAGAGATATAGATGAGATTTGATTGCTTGATTGATTGCTTGATTGATTGATAGATTCTATGATTTGTATTCTGCTCTTATTATGCTGGGTGAGGGATTAGAAAGCCATAAGGTTTTCTAGTGTCTGCTATGTTGCTATTTTGCACCAACTGTAAAATAAAGCTGTACGAAGTCTTTCCTTGGCTTGTATCCCCCACGAACCTTTGACTGTTTCAAAATCAACCCCTGCAGGAGTTCAGAACAGGATCTGTCATGAGTGATATATGGCAATAAGGCACCAAGTCCTAATATACCCTTGTTAGTGGTTTCTTTCTAAAGTACTAATCCCGTATTCAACTCAAATCTAACATCTGAGCAGAATGTAATGCTCTCTCCACTATTCCAGAAGTTTGTTGGTGTTTAAAGTTAATTTTAGTGCAGAAGTGTATTTGATTTGAGGGATGCTTAATTCATTAACATCTACCTTCATCTCTCTGCTTTGAACTGGAATTTTGAAGAGGTTCCTCAATCTCGTGTTTAAAAAATGGTTACCATCTACGAGATCCCCCCCCCCCACTTTGTTCTCTCAAGTAGGCAGCTTATTTTCTTTTAATCACTGTAAAAGCTCTCCCTAATTAGGAAAAGGCTATCTTGTTTGATCTATGATCACACATTTAGCTGCAAATGCTCACAAACTGCATTATGTAAAAGAAGTCAAATGGTGTGTTGAACTCATACCTTTTTGGTTCGAGGAAATGCAATATTTGACAGAGCATTCAAACGAAGGCATTGTTCTTGCTTTTCTACTAAATAATTTAAAATGCTCTGATATATATTAGCACCAGGGGTGACTCCAGGTTTGAGGGGGTCCCTCGATAAAAGTGCATTTGAAGGACCTGCTCCTACCTCAGTGGTCGTGTTGGGGACTTCCCTTGTTGTGTTATGCATTTTTTTAAAAAAACATTTTAAATAAGAACTGAAAAAGAGAAGTAGAGCGTTCAGATGAGGCCTTCATGTATGTTGTAGCTGCGTCCCACAACCACAATGGTAGCTCCCCTACTGCCAAGTAGAATGAGGCTTTCAAAGAAGGAGAGCGTTGCCCTGAGAAAGATGGAAACATTCCCTTAGAAGGAAACCACTGCTTGTGGGAAACTCAGACAGGGGAGCACTCTCTCCTCCTGTGGTTTCCAGACTCTCCAAGTGTCCCTCTTTTCCAGGGATAGTCCCAGATTTACAGAAGCTGTCCCAGTTTCTGATTTGATCCTGGAATGTCCCGCTTTTCCTTAGGACATCCCTATTTTCATCAGAGAATGTTGGATGTTACAGAGTTATGCAGCCTCCGCGCCAAGGAGATAAGTAACTATACAACCTTTAGATGACATCTGAAAGCAGCCCTGTATAGGGGAGCTTTTAATGTTCAATGTTTTATTATGTTTTATACATGTTGGAAATCGCCCCAAGTGGATGGGGCAACCCAGCCAGATGGACAGGGAATAATAATAATAATAATAATAATAATAATAATAATAATAATAATATTTTCACTGGAGAAATGTTGGAGGGCATGGGCTTCCAGCAACTGGCTTCAAAAGGTTGGAGGCAGAACATCCTCACTCATAGCCATTGATAGTCTTTTCCTCCATGAATTTGTTCAGTCCTCTTGGAAAGCATCACAGCTTCCCATGAGACTGAGCTCCATCGTTTAACTTTTATCTCTCCTGGGCCATCCAGCATTCATCTTCATTGGATGTCCATGAGTTCTAGTGTTATGAACACATCTCTATCCATGTTCTCTGTGCCAGGCTTAATTTTATTAGCATCTATCATGTCTGGTTACAAGTGAATACTATTTCCACCCGCTGGAAAAAAATATCACTGGACAGAGGAGGCATTTATTGGCAGTCAGAAAAAGACCGCCCCAAACCTGTGTGTGGCTTTGACTTGGCCATCTTTGTTACCACAAGACAAGGAGGGAGAGAGAGGTGGGGCAGGGGATCAGCTCTGTGTATTTCCACGTAACTGAATTGTGATCATTTTTCTTCCTCCTTTCCAAGTCATATCAGCCCTCATTTCCTTCTCACCTCTCCTCTCCTTCTTAATATATCCTCATTAATCCCAGTAGCTGCAAGACTCGTTGTGGCTGCTAATTTATTTTCCCACCAGGTATCCGAGCCTCGCATTGCCTTCACGGTTGTTGTGCCCTCTGACTCATTGCCATATGCCTTATCCGTCCCCATCTCCCAACCCCTGCATCTCCATGATCATATATACGCCTGTTTGGCACAGGCCTTCAAAAACAACCTGCGTGACTGTCCAGACTGCAATAGCATCTCCCGCCACCTTTGAGTCTACCGCTCTTTCTTCCTACAGTTCTTCTTATCAACCTCCAGGCTCTCCAGCACTTATTTCTTTTCTCTTTCTTCCCCTCCCCTGCTTTACGAGATTTTGTTGTTGCCAGCATTGCTTGTCAGCATATAATTCATTAGTAGCAACCCATGCTGGGAGTAGTTACTGCCTTGTCTGGTATCATCTTACAATCTGTCACATTTTTTATGGTTTTGTTTCCCCCTCCTAGTGAAAAAGCAGTCAGACTCCTCCATCTTCCTTTTTAGAGGTGATTAAATGTCCCTGCTTCTTACATAGCTGTGCAGTGTCGAGGAAAAGAAGACATGCACACACCCTTGTTTCCCACCCTCCCCTTCCTCTGTACTGCTTGTAGCTCTTGCTTCTCCCCACCTCCTGCCTCTGTGGTCTTCTGTACTGACAGTATTTGGAGTGCAAGCACCTTGGGGTCAGGTCAGGTCCAAGGGACCATGAATGGAATGAGAATAAGAGTTTGTGCAAGTTCGTGTGGTACTACAATAACAGGTTGGTTTGATAGCTTGGGGCTGCAGCTCAGTGACAGAGCATCTGTTTTCACAGAATCAGAGACGTGCAGAGTTGGAAGAGAACCTGCAACTCATCTGGTCCAACCCCCTGCAATAGAGGAATCTTTGCTAGAACATATGTGGCAGATGGTATCTCCATATCTCCGGGTAGAGCTGGGAGAGAACACTTGTGTGAAACCCTAGCCAGGGCAGGTGATACCAAGCTAGATGAAACAATGGATCTGATTCTTCATAGGGCAGCTTCCTCTTTGGAATGGAATATTAGAATGTTAAGAGCATCTCCTTTGCATGCAGGAGGTCCCAGGTTCCCTCTCTGGCATCTCCAGGTAGAGCCGGGAGAGAATCCAGCCTAATGCCATGGAGAGTTGCTGCCCCTCAGTGTAGACAACTGGAGATAGATGGTCCCTCTCCGTATACGGCAATTTCCCATGTTCCGTTTGCAAAAGTGGAAGAACATACGTTGAAATAATAATAATAATAATAATAATAATAATAATAATAATAATAATAATAATTTATACCCTGCCCATCTGGCTGGGTTTCCCCAGCCATGCTGGGCAGCTCCCAACAGAACACTAAAAACATGACAAAACATCAAACATTAAAAATTTCCCTAAACACGGCTGCCATCAGATGTCTTCTAAAAGTCAGATAGTTGTTTCTTTCCTTGACATCTGATGTGAGGGTGTTCCACAGGGCCGGCGCGACTACCAAGAAGGCCCTCTGCCTGGTTCCTTGTAGCTTCACTTCTCATAGTGAGGGAACTGCCAGGAGACGCTCGGAGCTGAACCTCAGTGTCCGGGCTGAGCAATGAGGGTGGAGATGCTCCTTCAGGTATACTGAGCCGAGGCCGTTCAGGGCTTTAAAAGTCAGCACCAGCACTTTGTATTGTGCTTGGAAACGTACTGAGCCAATGTAGATCTTTCAGGACCAGTGTTATATGGTCCCGGTGGCCACTCCCTGTCACCAGCCTAGCTGCTGCATTCTTGATTAATTGTAGTTTCCGGGTCACCTTCAAAGGTAGCCCCATGTAGAGCGCATTGCAGTAGTCCAAGCGGGAGATAAGCAGAGCATGCACCACTCTGGCGAGACAGTCTGCGGGCAAGTAGGGTCTCAGCCGGCATACCAGATGGAGCTGGTAGACAGCTGCAGAATGAAATGGTAGTGAAACAGTGCAAAAACACATTTTCAGGAAGCTGACTTGACTTTTAGAGGCGATTTTGTTCACTCGCAAGCTCTGAGCTTCATGGATTGAAAATGTTCATCCCTGAAAATTCAGAACCAAAAGGTGGACATGCTTTAGCAATTGGGCCTGTTTCTCGTTAGTCTCCAACCTGCTGTGGCAGCGTGGCAGTTGCCCTGTCAAATGCAGAAGGCAGCAGAGGGCTTTTTGAACCCTGGGAGGAAGCAGCTGAGCAAACAGCGTTAATTTTGTTATCTATTCTTGGCCAAAGTATGCTTAAAATTAGATGGACCAAAAAACAAACAAACCTTGCTGTAATCTTAGATGTTGCTAACTAGTTTTTATACCCCCATGTGACTTGGGCTACAATCCTACGTACTTGCTTAAGTTCCACTGAGGTCAATGGGATTGAAAGAGCTTGACTGGAAACAGGATTGTAGACATTGGCTTTGCTGTGGAGAGCTCACCACCTTCAGAGACTAATCTGCCCCTGTTCTCTCCATCGTAATATTCCAGTCCTTGCACCAGCTCCACTAGATGAAATGGATTACTGGACGTGATGTGCATGAGATATATCATCTGCATCTGTTTTGTTTGTGTGATATTTTTAATAACGGGCCTTAAAAATAGCCAGCCACAGGGCCTTTAGCATTAAGTGCACCTGTTTGTGCCTTAAACTCAATTATTTTTCATGTTTGCTATCTAATCCTTCATTATTTGAAGATGACAAGAAAAGAATGCACTGGGATTGGAAAGGAAAAACAAATGAACTGTTAGCCTATATATATATATATATATGACAACCATCTTCTCAAACTATGTATAGAGAATATTTTTTGACATTACACTAGATGTGAGGGGGGAAGGTTCTTTATTAACTGTGGATTTTCTTTTCTTCAGCTGAAATGGGAGGTGATATTTCAGTATCCATCTTGAACGTTTTCAACATGTTTTGAAGTTTCTCCTTATAGCAGGTGTGGGGAACCTTTGGCTGAACTACAGCTCCCATCAGCCCTAGTGAGTATGGCCAATGGGCAGGGAAGATGGGAGTTGTAGTTCAGCAACATCTGGAAGTCAAAGGTGCCCCAGCTCCATGCCTTACAGAGACGACATTATAAGCTTTACCTTCTTGGATCATGCTGTTCCCCACACCCATTCAGATATACACACATCCAGTTTGGTGGCATACATGGTGTGTGGCCATTCTGAAAAGCAACTTGAATGGGCAGACTTCATACTCTTTGGACATGGTTGTTATGGACATACTGAAGGCAGGTTTTTGGTATGGTAGAAGTTGCTCACATCAGTGATGGAGGATCAAGCAGTGGAAACTGAGGGGAGAAGCATTCAGGTTGCACCCTAGATAGTCCACACTACAGGCTCTGCTATGTTGGTTGCCTGGACCTCTGACTGGCTATGTAGACCTATCTCATTTATCTGAGGAGGTGTATAGCATAGGAGCTGGCCTTACACTAGGTCAGGTTCTTTGACCATCTAGTTCATCATTACCCAACCCAATGCATTGCTTTGAGCTCAGCTCCCAACAACCCCAGTTAGCATGTCCAGTGCTGAGGGATAGTGGGGTTTGTAGCCAAAAAACATCTGGAAGGAACCGAGTTGGGAAAGGCTGATCTAGCCCATCAGGACTGACTGAAATGATGCCTCTGCCATTGCCAAGCTGCATATAGTACCCAAAGGCAGTCAGGTTTGGGGGGCACCTGAAGCAGAAAATCCCCAAAGGCAGCTCTCTCTTGCTCTCTGCCAGTAAGCATACAACAACAATTACCGGTAAGTAACCAACTATCCATTTGCTGCCAACCAAAACCAGCAGCTTGAGATAGCTGCTTCACTCTGCCTAATGGATGCTATCTGTTATGTATTGAAGTTCTCACCCTAGGCCACTAGGGGTGTGTGTGTATATAGTTCATTCTGCTGCAGTTTTCACTCAGGTCCGCACATGCAAATGAGGGATTGAAAGTGACGTTCAGGGATTGGGTAACTACAGAAAGTTGTTACTGTTGCTTGTAGCTGAGTTCTATATAAGCAGGCTGCTGAGCCCTTCAGTTCACTTCTGTTCCAGCCTGAGAATAAACAAGCATTCATAGATATTTCCTCAGAGGCAAAGCCTATATATGCTTTAAAACATCAAAGTGCTGGTACAAAGTGCAATATACAAAGTGCAATGTACAAAGTGGAATATAATGTTCAATATAATGTTAAAGATGGTTATGCAAAAGTCTATAAGATGCATGGGTCCATCCTCCCAATGTTGGAGAAGGTAACACAAAGTCTCTCAAACATGTGGGTATGTCCTCCCGACGGGTGGCCAGCTTCAAAACTTCCCATTTCACCAGCAGTTTCTTCAAGGTCTGAACTTTATCATCAAATCAGAACTAGGATATTAAACATAGCTAAGCTATTCAAAGCGCCTCAGACTCCCATCATTCCAATATAGCTATGAACTTTGTACCAGCACTTTGATGTTTTAAAGCATATATAGGCTTTGCCTCTGAGGAAATATCTATGAATGCTTTTTGTATGATGATATTGTCGGTTTAGTTCCATATTAATACATTTCCATCCAGTGATATACATGGTTTTGTATTTTATCTGAGGTACAGATACCGTGACTGTCTGTTGTTGTTTCTACTGAGAATAAACAAGAGCTGCTTGAAAATTACTGTGTCGTCTGCTGTGTCCACCCACTACTTAACACTATCTGATCCTTCTAACTTGAAATGACATGCATAGGAACTAGGCTGTTCAGCATCTACAGAATATAGGATCATAGAATTGTAGAGTTCGAAGGTATCCAAAGAGTCAACTAGTCCAACCCCATGCAATATAGTAATCACAGCTAAAGAATCCCTGAAAGAAACCAAGTAAAGTACTCTACCTAGGGGTATAGGGGGAGAGAGAGATTCAGTTGGCATTTAAAACTACCTAATTCACCCTTCCTGAAACCATATGCAGACTGATACACAACCATCTCTTGAAATTCGGAAGATGTGGTATTAGTAACAACTCTGCCTGTTTGGTATGTTAGACTGAGCAACTAACTGTTCCAAGGTTATCCAGTAAGCATCATGGCTGTGTCAGGATTTGAATTCAAAACTTCTGCAGTCCTCATCTGATACTTTATCCCCTACATCATACTGGCTCTTCTGGTGGCCTTCCTGCCTGTGGCCTTTCCTTCAAATTGCGGCTTGAATTTTACCTGAAACACAAATGAAATTTGGTGGCGACTCCATGATGGTCAAAAAGGAATAGGGGAAGGAAGGAAGAAAAAAGTCATCAGGGAGTTCTTACCATATTTCATTCTTTCCATCCTGCTCTTTCTTTTTCTCCCTCTTGGCCAAGCATTAATGTTGAGATAAATCTATTGAAATATGGGCTGACAGTCTGAATCTATTACAAGGTGGGAAGCTACTGGGCCCTTTTGAATTAATATTTGAAGCCAGGATTTATCTCTGTCACCTTAATGGTCCAAAGTCCTTTTGTCTGCATTGGGCTGCCATTTGGCTGCTGTTACTCCTCAGAGCTTGGACTTTCAGCATTTGATGTATTATTAACTGAGGGCTGGTATGACTCTGAGCTCCACTGAGTCAGAATTTCCATGACATGTTTTGGCAACAGCCAAGAAGCAATCTGTGGACATTTGTATAGAAGACTTTTGACACCTAGTACACACATTTGACCCTTCAATGGGCATAAATCTAAAGGACATTTCCATTCCTCTCAGTTTAGATTTGCTGTTTATAATATATGTTAAATAGATGACATGGATCCTGCTGGATTAATAACATTTTATGACTATGTATATTAAAGCAACACTCGGGGGCTTTAGGGGTGCCACAACAGGGAACTTATTTATCACACAAAGTTGTACTACAATTGTGGCATGTCATTTCGGGAGGCTAGTAGCACAATCATTTTACTAGAACCCAGGGCTATGCAAAGAAGCTGAAAGTTGGAAGATTCAGGGAGAGAAAAGGAAGCACTTCCTCATACAGCACTTAGCTAAGCTATAAATTTGGCTCCCACAATATGCAGTGATGGCCTTTAAAAGGGACGTGGGTAGCACTGTGGTCTAAACCACTGCGCCTCTTGGGCTTTCCAATCAGAAGGTCGGTGGTTTGAATCTACATGATGGGGTGAGCTCCCGGTGCTCAGTCCCAGCTTCTGCCAACCTAGGTAAAGGGAACCCTGACGACTCTGGGGTTGCGACGCTCATCTCACTTTATTGGCCAAGGGAGCCGGCGTACAGCTTCCGGGTCATGTGGCCAGCATGACTAAGCCGCTTCTGGCGAACCAGAGCAGTGCACGGAAATGCTGTTTACCTTCCTGCCGGAGTGGTACCTATTTATCTACTTGCACTTTGACGTGCTTTCAAACTGCTAGGTTGGCAGGAGCAGGGACCGAGCAATGGGAGCTCACCCCTTCGCGGGGATTCAAACCGCCCACCTTCTGATTGGCAAGCCCTAGGCTCTGTGGTTTAATCCACACCCGCACCCGCCAACCTAGCAGTTCAAAAACATTACCAGTGCAAGTAAATAAATAGATAATGCTGTGGCAAGAGGGTAAACAGCATTTCCATGCACTCTGGCACTTGTCACAGTTTTTTGTGCCCCAGTAGTGGTTTGGTCATGCTGGCCACATGACCCAGAAAGCAGGGCCGGTGCATCCATTTAGGCAAACTAGGCAATTGCCTAGGGCGCCAAAATGGAGGGGGCGCTGGCCAGGCTTGGGCGGGGGGCGGGACGGGCTAGCAGCAGCTTCTCCGCTGTAGCGGAGAGGTGCTGCTTGCCCCCTACACACCACCCCCGGCTCCCGCTAAAGCAGGCTTTGGCGGGGGCGGGCGGTGGGACGGACGAGCAGCAGCTTCTCCTTTCAGTGGAGAAACTGGTGCTTGCCTCTCCACCCCCACCACCTCCCACTAAAGCAGGCTTTGGCGGGGGGTGGGCAGCAGGACGGGCAAGCAGCAGCTTCTCCGTTCAGTGGAGAAACTGCTGCTTGCCTCTCCACCCCCCCACCTCCCGCTAAAGCAGGCTTTGGCGGGGGGGGGGGCAGAAGGTGGTCTGCCTAGGGTGCCAGAAACCCTAGCACCGGTCCTGCAAGAAAGCTATCTGTGGACAAACGCCGTCTCCCTCAGCCTGAAAGCGAGATGAGCTCTGCACCCCATAGTTGCCTTTGACTGGACTTAACTGTCCAGGGCTCCTTTACCTTTTACCTTACCTTCAAAAGAGGGGCACCCACCCATCAATTAACTTCCAAAGGGGCTCATTGTCAGCACCAGCCAACTGATTGTTGCCAACCATGAGCCCCACTTGGTTTGTTTGCAGGTGCCATTGGGATTCCAACTGTACCTGCGAGCAGGCATATTTCTTCTGCAGAGTGACAAAGCTGTCCGCAAAGTCAACCCACAGAGGAAAATGTCTGCTTGCCATTATGGCTTGAATCCAACCCCCACCTGTGTAGAGACAACTTCAGAGGGGCTTGCTGTCAGCATTGATCAGCTGATTGGCGCTGCCAGCAAGCCCTGCTTGCCAAGGAACAATCAGCAACACATTATAAGCTCCTGATGGTTCATTTGCAGTTGGGTCTTTTTACTTGATGTCATGTGTGGGCATGATTTGGCAAAAATGTACTCATGGAGCAAATTAGGATCTCTGCCAAGCCTAAGTGGACCTGGGAGGTAGAGATTCCCCTGCATCAAACATTACTGACAGAGATAGGGCCAGATTTAGGTTTGATGAGACCCTAAGCTACTGAAGGTAATGGGGCCCTTTATATGTCCAGCTGTCCTTTGTCAACAACAAATTGTCACTTTTTTGTGTTGAATATATGCTATATGGTAATTTATGGACCTAATAGGTATCTAAAGCCATTTGCACATGCAGAATGTAGGCACCCTATATATAGAAATGAGCAAACCAGTGATATTTTAGGGAGCAGGCTAGCAGGCGGGGCCCATTACTTACATCATAGGAGCCTACACAACACAAAACACTGTTGCTGTATGTAGGTTTTATTTTATTTGTTTTTTATCTTATATTTTGGAAATGTACATCCAGTTTTTTTCCTTTAATTTTTTGGGGGGTCCCCAAGAGAGTGGGGCCCTAAACTATAGCTTGTTTAGCTTATACATAAATCCAGCACTGGACAGGCAGCAATGGGTTCTCCGATGACAGCCCAACTGAAATGAACCAGAACCACCAGAAAGCACACTGAGAACTTGCTACTGAATGGTGCTGCCAGGTTACTGCGCTGATTAACTGTGTTTGGACAGAGGTGTTTGCTTGTGCTTTCCAGGGTGTTTGGACAGGGATGTTGCTTGTACTATTAAAGGGTATGTGTCTAAAGATAGCCAGAAAGGAGTAAAATCTCTGCTTGTGGGGAAGAGTAATGCTTACACAGCCCTCAGTGTGTAATGACAACTTTCCCTTACATCGCTACAAATGACAGCCTGCACTGAGGAGAACACCGTTTTAAAAAGTCCACAGTCCTGGGCTGATTGTACCATCCATGTGCTTTTTCTGAGGCTTAAACAATGTGTTGCGTTAAATGGATTGGTGGCTGCTGCCCACTGGGATTGGTAGGGGAGAAGGCAATAGGGGGAGCCATATTAGCCAATGACAGGGAAAGCACCTCAAGTTTGAGAGAAGATTGAGGCAAACAAAGCACAGTGCTCCATTCACCCCAGTGGACCAGATTCTACCGCTAGAAGTCTTGAATGGGTCCCCTCCCATCACCAGCGGCAGGACCATATTGTGTGGGTGACAATGCAGCAAAGTCCTAAGAGTCGAGGTCCCTTCACCCCCCAAATAAAATATTTGGGGCTCCCCCCAAGTTAATGGGTACTCCTAGTTATACGGTGCACGTGTGTCATGTCTTGTGATCAATTATGTGGGGCATGGCTTATCTGCCCCCCCCATTTTTTATTCAAGTTGGCACTCTTGATGGGTGAGCCTAGGGAATTTAAACTTTCCATTTCCACTGCCACGATTCTGTTGAAACTCTACACATACAGAGCTCTTTGCTTCCATGCTGCCAATGGAACCCTACCACCCAATCCAAATAGTTGCTTGTGGGGAGGAAAGCCATAGGATCTCAGCAGGGAAATCTCAGCCATGTTGTCAATCAGGCTTCCCCATGACTGCTATCTTTGCTTTTCAAACCCAGCCACTTTAAGCACATTTTAACATCGCATGCAGTTGTGCAGAGCAGACTTTCGAATGGTGTTGTCATTTTTCTGCCCAGCCTCCCATAAGTCACCCCAGAATTTGTGGCCCACATTGATGCCGGTTTGCTGCTAGTCCGGCATCCTCCCAAGTTAAATTTCGTTGCTTGGCAATCCTGGCACGACTCCTCTCCCACTCTTTTCACCCTCTCCCCTTTATGAGTTATTTGTGTATAATAGATACAGATGATAATAATAAACCATAAAATTGCAATCCATCTCTCTGATGCCATAAAAATCATAATCCGCACAGCCTGGCGTCCCAGTGATGGATTATTACTTGTCTAATGCTGCAGTTATGAAGAGTTCAGAAGGTTGTTTTTTAAAGGATTAATGGAGATTAAAATATTTTCACAGCAAAAGGGCAGGACAGCTTGAGGCGCAAGGAGGCCCAGGCAGGCGCATCATGGAATGTTCCACATCATGTGAGTAACTGAAAGAATCCACACACTTCTAAATAGTCACCAGTTTGGATCACACTGGGTGAATTGGCATCACGGGCATGTGGCTTTTAAATGGGCAAATGGATTCATGAATGTCATGCTCTAATCCACCTATGATCTAATAAACTGGCTGATATTTGAAAACAAGCTGCTGGGCAGGTGTGACTGCGTGCCATGTTTGAGGAGTTTATGCCAGCGCTGACAGGGTTGGTACTATCATCATGCAGAAAAGTCACCTCCAATGGTGTAGTGGTAAATTTCATCATCCTCTCCCCAAGGAGAGTCAATGGGCCATGCCCCCAGAGAGGGTCCAAAAATGCAGGCGAAAGTTTGGAGAGAGACCAGAAACTGCAGCTATTGCAGAATTCGGTAGCCAAATTGTTAACAGCCTGGATCAGATTTTCTGAATGTATTACACCATTTCTGCAGCACAACTCCTGGTTTCCAATACATGGGCCCAATTTAATGCTCTTGTTTTCACCTACAAAGTCTTATATTGCTCAATACATCAATACTTCACAGCAAGGGCACAATTGCAAATCAGAAAAAAAACTGTCATGGGCACCACACACTGTGACCAAGCACACACCACAACCTCTTCAACTGGCTACAAGAGAGTGCTTTTTCCAAGCCTGGTTTTTTTGGGGTGGGGGGGGAGGCTGTAATTGTTAGAGAAGAACTCTGTGGGCAGGTGCAATAAGAACCTGTCAATTTTAGTTTTCTAACTTCCTCATTCTTCCAATACTAAATCCACTTCCCTAGATTTCTGCAGCAGTTTGCAATTTTTCTAAAATCCTCACAGAATTTTGTCAGCTTTTTAATGCAATTTTCTTCTAATTGATGCATCTTTGTATGCAGTTTTGACTAATAAGCATATTTTTTGCAAGTGCTTTCCCCACAAATATTTATGGGCTTTTTATGCGTGTATCTCCATTATGCATGCATTTTCTATATATAATTGTCCAGTAGCACCTTAGAGACCAACTAAGTTTGTTCTTAGTATAAGCTTTCGTGTGCATGCACACTTCTTCAGATACAGATACAGATATGCTGGAGAATGTCATCACAAGATTCAGAGAACTCCATTAAAACCTGTGCTTTTCAAAGAATAGTTGTGTTTCAATTTGTTTCTTGATTCGACAAATGCAAATTTGGTGCAAATTAACCAATACTCTGATATCACCTTCAGAGGCCCTTTTCTGAGTACCTTCCCCAATAGAAAGATGGGAAGAAAACAGAGGACAGCCTCACTGGTGCCTCCCAGTTTATGGAATGCTCTCCCCCAACATAAACATCTATTCAACAACAGGTGAATTTTCTCTCTCTCTCCTCCCAGGCAGGCAATTCCTGACGTCTCAGTGCTGCTCTGGTGGGTGGGCAGGGCAGGAGGGCATATCAGGGACAGACAGATATGTCAATTTCACTTTCTCATCTTTCCAGTTGAGTTCTCCACATTTCCACACATGTTTGCAAACTATATATTTTTTAACACCTCGTGAAAATTTGTCAGCATTTTAGTTATCCTAAAATACAGATTTTTGGGTGTACAGTTTCTCCCACATCCCTAGAGTATACGTTAGTGGATTAATTTTAATCATTCTTGCATTGTTGGGGGTGGAAGAGGGTAGGTTTTCTTTACTGTCTTGCAAATCACTGTATGACCAGTTGTGATATAGCTGTTTGTTGAGGTCTTATGTTAAGTAATTCATGGTATATGAATAGTACCCTTTCTTTCTTTCTTTGATTGTAAGTCACCTCCAGACTTTCTACATAAAGCAATTAATAATAATAATAATAATAATAATAATAATAATAGTAATGCAACTATGGTTTAGCATTACAACCATGGGCATAGCGTGGGGAGGGGGGGCTGCTGAGGCGATGGCCCTGGGCACATTTTTTTAGGGGGCACAGCACGCATCAAGCACAAACAAAGCCTTAAACAATTTGATTGTCAGGCTTCAGGGAAGCCGACCCCCCCCCCCCACACACAGCAAGCAGCCAGAAATGGGAAAACAAGAAGTTCTTACCATGGTATTTTATTTCAATAATTCACAGAGAGAGACGGATGATGCTGACTCTCAGATAATGGCATTGCTCCAAGTAAAGTCCCACCCGCTCCATCTCTCCTATTCTACATCATCCCTGCATCGGCTGATCTGTGCTTTCTGACTCTGAGCTTTCTGTTCTACTATTCTCAGTGCACACCGGGTCCTGGGGGGGGGGGTCAGAAATGCTTTCTAAAGACACTGAGTCTGTCAGCTGTCTCTCCCCTGGTTCTTCTTCTTCCTGCTGCTCCTCTCCCGATATTTCCCAGCTTCTGCCCTCTGCAGCCTCTGAACTATGATCTTTTGCAAACCACTGTTGTAAATCTATCCTGTCCTCCTCTTCTCGGGAAGGTTTGGGAGGAGGGGTGGTGGTCCCCACCACCCCTCCTCAGTCCAGTCCCTGACAATGACACATGGCATGCAGAGGAGGCTGTTAGAAGCAGGCCTGCATTTTCATCTATGAACTAGAGTGTGATGGCCTGGAACTCGGGCTCGGACTCGGAACCAGAGGATTCTCAGTCTGCACAGGGTCCTCTACCCCAGACAGAACCAAGCCTGGGGCCTGATCCTGAAGAGCCCCAGTCTGCACAGCTTCCCCTGCAACAAGCACCAGCTGGGCTGAGTCAGGGGGCCTGAGCCTGTCCTGGCTCCAGATGCAGAGAATAACTCATTTCCGTCAGCTGGGCCCTCACTGACAGCTGCTCCACTACTGGCTGGGTCAGGAGAGGTTGAGGCAGCCCCTGGGTCTAGTAACCCACCAGCGTCTCCCGAGCTGCAGAGACTCAGGTCTGAGAGAAGGAGAGACCCGAGTACTCGCAGGAGGAGTGCTTGCCTTCAGGTGAGACAGGGTGGTGAGTCGTCGGGGGATTGGGACCAGCCATTAGGCTACCTTGTCAGAGATAAAAGGCTGTCAGACCCCGCCCCCAGGTTGCGGGAGCAACATTGCTGTTCACCAGATCCTGTACCTGACCTTGCCTGGTTTCCTGCCTTGACTTCTTTGGACTGACTTCTCGTCGACTCTTCAAACTCTGGACCAGACTTGGACCTCGCTTGCTGGATACCCTCGGGCCAGCACTTTGAGCATAAGAGCATAAGGAGAGCCTGCTGGTTTAAGCCAATGTCCCATCTAGTCCAGCATGCTGTTCTCACAGTGGCTAACCAGATGCCTTCAGGAGACCCGGAAGCAGGATTTGTGCACAAGAGCACAGTCCCTTCCTGTGGTTTCCAGCAACTGGCATTTAGAGGCAGAGCAGAGGTGCCATGGCTGTCCCTCTCACCTATGCATTTATCGAATCCTCTTTTAAAGCCATCTAATTTGGTGGCTGGGGTTGTGTGCTGTCTTGAAAGTATTTCCCCCTGAGTTCAAACCCTACGCCAAAGGATAAATGGACATAAATCTGATATCAGGAATCACAAGACAGAGAAACCAGTAGGAGAACACTTCAATCTCCCAGGACATTCTATAAAAGATCTCAAAGTAGCTGTCTTAATACAAAGGAATTTCAGAAATAGACTGGAAAGAGAAGTGGCTGAATTGCAACTAATCACCAAACTTAAAACCATGGAGAAACCTGGTCTGAACAAAGACATTGGATTCTTATCTCATTATACATGACAAAGCTATCTTTAGCCATCTCACCCCTTGCCTTTCCCTGTAAGACCTGTAAAAATTGCAGCCGTTAAGAGTCATCAACAGGTTTTCCACACCTATCAGCTGATCACCCATTCCCACCACCCTTCTGAGTAATACCCCTCCCCACTCCCTCACTATATTTAAGGGTCTGGTGACTTCCATTTCAGTGTATCTGAAGAAGTGTGCATGCACACGAAAGCTCATACCAAGAACAAACTTAGTTGGTCTCTAAGGTGCTACTGGAAGGAATTTTTTATTTTATTTTGTTTCCCCCTGAGTTCAGTGGGACTTACTCCTGAGCCCTTCGGCCCTCCAGATGTTTGCTGGACTAGAACCCCACACCCCCATGCCTGGCCATTGGCTATGCTGGCTAGGACTTCCAGGATCTGAGAGTCCGAAAATACTCAGAAGACCTTTGTTTCCCCTACCACTGTCCTAAGTAAATTAAGCACAGAACTGGAGATTGGATTTATCACAAAGTATCTGTGCAAGTGACGATTTGTGAACTGTATATTATCCATCTCACTGGCACTTACAATATACTGCACACAATGCTGTAGGATTCTAGCAATTTTTAAAAAACAAACCTTTTTTTTTAAAAAAAAAGGTGGCAGCATTAATTTTCATGTTCGCCTTTAGTATGACATACAGACTTTGTCTTCATTATACTGAAATACAGTCTGGAGAAAAATAACCCTTGAATCCATTTATGTTTTCAATTTGCTTTGAGCTGTTTTTCAACAACTTAGGTCAGGACCTAATTTCTGAAGCAATCTTCGTGGTATTTTATTGTTCACCAGTGACTTGTGCCTGATCAAAGAATCTATCAGGAAAATTCTCTTCTCCCCGCCCTGCATTCTTCTTCTTTTCTGTACCATCACTTACCCACAATATCCCATTGTGGTTATCAATGTTGTAAGTTGAATACCACTTTAGGACCGAGAGCTTGTGCTGTACTTTAGAAAAGTGTGGTTTAAAGTCACCCATCACCCTGGTTTATGATAGCTGGTGCCTCAAAATCGTCCAAATGAACTAAGGCAGTCAAACAACTGCAATCAAGTCTGTAGCAGAAGTTTGGCAGGCTCTGTTCTTTGCTTTTAAGAGGGAAAGGATTGGGCAAAATGGCTGCTTTGCTGTGCATCTTCTCTACCCGCCTCTTGGACTGAACTGAAGGATCACAAGTTGAATTATTTTGTTAAAAGTCAGAACATGCAGTAAAATGTTAGTGGGCAGAGGGCTTTGGAGCCACTAGTCTGGAGTTGAGCCAGACATCAGAGGATGCAAAGGAAAAAAACCAGGGTCAGAGAAGACTTTGTTGATCAGGCAAACTAGGCTTTTATAACCCTTCCTGGCTATTACTTAATTTATTTAATATCCTGCTTCTGTCCCAGTACAGGGTCCAAGGTGTCTCACGGTCAGGTTTGGGGGAATTGGCTTCCTCCCCCATGTCAGTAAATAAGAAGATAAAATGAAAGGAATGTCTTACCAGTTAGATTGTTTAATAATCACAGCAAGAGAGAAAAAGAACATGTCTCCCTAGAAATGGCAGTGCTCCCAGTTGAGGCTCATTCCCTCCTCCATCCCTATTAATCTATGTCACTCCTATGTCTTGTAATCTGAGCTTGTACCCTCTGCACTTTCTGTTCTAACACTTTTGGAGCTCTCTGTGTCTTTGGGGAAGGGTGTGTGTGTGAATGCTGTCCAGAGACTGTGAATCTGTTAACTCTCTCTCTTCCAGTGTTTCTTCTTCTAGATGTTCCCCATCCAGTATTTCCCTGCTTCTGCTTTCTGAACTATGCCCCTCTGCAAACCGCTGTTCCAAATCTATACTGTCCTCCTTCTCCTGGGAAGATTCAGGATCAGGGGAAGGGGGTGGCTCCTAACATTCTTCCTGAGTGCAGACCTCCTCAGCACGGTCCGTGACACTACCATCATGAATTAAAACAAACACAACTACAAACAGGATGCACACCCACACCCACACCCACACCCACACACCCTGATAAAAACAACACTGAAAACTTTAAAAAGCATACACACAAAAGAGAATGTGCCACACCCTCCCTCAGCATACCTTGCCGTAAGAGCCAATTAGCAGCTAAAGGCCTGCTGGAACAAAAGAAATGTCTTTTGTCTGTCAGTGAACAGATAGAGAGGGGACTAGATTAGCCTCCCATGGAAGGGAGTTCTACAATCCGGGAGCAACCACTGAGAAGGCCCTCTCTTGTGTCCTCACCAACTATACTTGTGAAGGTGATCGGAAAGAAAGACCTTCCCTGAAGATGGCAAAGCCTGGACAGGCTCATGTAGGAAGATGCAGTTCTTCAGATAGCCTGGATCCAAATCATTTGTGGGTCATAATCAGCACTTTGAAGTGCATTCAGAAACAGACCCACAGTCCATGAAGAGGTTTTGACAAGGAGTTTCTGTTCTCCTTGTAATCAGCTTCTGTTAGCCATCTGACCACAGCAACTTGGACCAGCTGAAGTTTCTGAACACTTTCCAAAGACAGCCCCGTGGAGAGCATGTGGCAGTAATCCCAACAGAATACAACTAACTTCACTGTGGCCACATCAGACAGCTTCAGGAACAGATGCAGCTAGCGTAATAGTTTTAAATGTGCAAATGCCCTCCCAGCCACTGCCAAAACCTGGGCACCCAGTTCAGGGATGAATCCCAAGCTATCAGACTGCAAAGATGAGCTCGGGTGGGCGGGGTCAATCCAGAGCATCACGGCCTGGAAGTTCTGATAACTCACCACAGGGGGAGCCACAGACAGGCTAAATGTTCCCAATCCTGGTCTCAGCTGGGCCTGATGCTGTGAATCAGATCCCTAAGCTCAGAAGTAAGTGCCACACTTTTAATATCTGGAAAAAAGGGTGCCAGTACTCCGTATCCTTGAGTACCCCCAGAAAAAAAGCATGGGCAGTAGTAATAGTAGTGTGAGGAGGGGAATCTAAAAGAAACTTTGTAAAGCTTTGGGAAGATTTGGAGTCTTCTAGATTTATTTATTTATTTTGTAATGGGCATAATTTTCTCCATTCTTCGCTACTAATTTTACGAATAAAGGCTTAGCACACATAGCTATTATATGATAATATTTGACCTATCCATTAACCATGAATGTGTGTGTCTTCTTTCCCATATGACGCAATAATCCTCCAAAATCATCATCCCCACAGCCTTTCTTTGCCAAGGGTAATCTTTAAAGCCTTCCCTTGGTTAACATACAAGGGTTTACTGCGGATGTTTACCAAGATGATGAGTAATTACATTTCTTGTGGCACTGGAAAAGTAGAAAAGGAAAAGCCACGGGGCTCTTTGCTTATCAACTGCCCTTCCTGTCTACCGCTCTCTGTCTCTGACTCACCCCTCTCCACAGCATCTCACCTTGAAATGTCTCTGAGCACAGTCAATGTGACCTCAATTACTCCTTCCTCTTTTCCTCTGCCTGGGCTCCTCCCTTCTTGCTCAGCTGAAACCTTTTCTACCCATTTACATTATGACTGAATAGAATTGACCTGCCTGACCTTCGAGCCGGCTCGATACATGCAAATCCCAAAACTGTGAAGTTTTTTTTTCTCTCTCTCTCTCTCTCTTTTGACACAGTCGAACTGAGCATGGTGACTGCAAATATTTAGATAAGCAGCAGCTTTAGGGCTTAATGGGGAAAGGGGAAAGGTAGAGGTGGCCTTTTAAATAAGATGCACTTCCCAAAGCACCAGGGATTTGGCAAATTCTGCCATTGCTGAAAGCTTATTCCCCAGTTTAATTAATGCTATTAAAGGACCCCAATAAAACAGGGGTCAAGTCCCATTCAGGTGGTTGGACCGCTGATGTCCTCTCATGGCATCAGGCTAGTCTCGTCCACCTTCCACCCAGCACGGCCTGCACCCGAATCCTGCTCCCTGTTCAGTGAAATGTGAAATTGTATTCGTCGGCCAGGAGAGCACAGCAGCACAAACTAATACGTGTAGCAGCCCATGTAATGGGGAGGTCTATGAGAGGGACGCTTGATTCAAATCACCCCTGTGCATGAAGCATGGGATAAGGTCATTGCCAATGGCTGCCTACACCAGAGTTCCCATTTCAGGTAGATTATGGGAAACATTAAAATCATCTCATGGGTGAAACTGGTGCCTGTCTGTTCTCATTGAATCTTTGGAAAGATAAAGGGGAGGGCAGTGAAAGGGGGAGGTATAAGTGGGGGCAGCAGGGAATGGGTTTCAACCTGCACTGGTGGAGGAGGCTGATGGAGATAGATTAATCTGTAAATTAAAATTTCAACCTCCTATCCCACACGTGTGGGAAGAATATGAGAGTAAAGAGGCTGTGAAGGCCTTTTAGAAGAGTGAAAAGAGTAAAAACACTTATGTGCTTTTGCAGATGACTGGAACCTAGGAATGAGGCAATTTCAGATGTTGTCCCGGTTTATTTGTGTTCTGTTAACCATCCCCTTCTCTGTCCCCGTTGCTAAGAATGAACCACAAGTTTTAGTAAAAACAGAAAGGTTTACTTACATTTCAGTGCAGGCAGCAAATAAATCAAAGTGGTATGCAGGTAAAGATACTTCTTAGTTGCAAAATGCAAAATTAGTTTTGGAATCTAGGCTCTGAGCACAGCCAAGGCATGTACATCTACTCACATTGCTGGCTTGAATAGAAGAGAGAGACAGAGGCAAGAAGGAAGGAGTAAAAAAGTAAAGATCCTTTGTCCTATTTCTGCCACACAAAGTAAGGGATATGATATCACACAGACCTGTCTTCTCTAGGCATACATAAACTATGTGAGTCGTAACCCCTTCACACGCTTATTTAGCAAACATAAGTGTCATTTTGACTGCAGATTTTCCCACACACATTGTTACCACACCCACAAGAAGACTGAAGATTTATGGAAGTAAGGTTATATTTATTGAAATAAAATGTTTTGAGAATCTGCAAAATCAGTAAACCAAGTTAACCATATAAAACCTTCCTTCCTTGCTCTGAGCACCTTAGATATGACAAGCGCTTTGTCATACCCTTACAGTATTGAGTAGGTCAATAGAGTACCCCAAATTATGGGCTGACTGAAAAATCCTTGCCCATAGCATATAGGGAGGGCACTACAAGGAGCAGAAGGAAGCATTTGGGGTCCCAATGAACTACCTGACCTCTCCCAAATCCTGCCATGGGCTGAGTTTCTTGTGAAGGCTGATGAAAACCCCCAAGTTGAAATTGTTAATTTGGGGTTCTCATCAGCTGTATGCCATAATCATCACAATTATAACAAATAAAGGCTTGACATATCTCGCTTTGCATGTCATGAGTCTATCTCATATATTAGTTTCACCTTTTAAGTTGAATTACTGAAAGAAATGAACCTTTCCACGATATTCTAATTTTTCGAGTTTCACTTGTATAATGGGAGGCAGTACCAAGGGGTGGGTGTCAGCACACTAATGGCCTGATTCTGCTATGGTTGGAAGGGGGTCATGATAAGATGACATCTGCAAGATGCACTCTCAGGCAGAACACAGTGATAGCAGGTATATAATGGATGAGAATATATTTTAGGTATCCTGGTTCTAAGATGCAGAGGGCTTTGTACACTAGTACCAGGACCTTAAATGTCACCCAGTCTCTAAGAGGTAGTCAGTGTAATTCTTTCTGCACTATGATGGTGATATTCTGGGATATGATGAGTGTGGCCACCAGGACCACATAACACCGGTCCTGAGAGATCTACATTGGCTCCCAGTACGTTTCCGAGCACAATTCAAAGTGTTGGTGCTGACCTTTAAAGCCCTAAACGGCCTCGGTCCTGTATACCTGAAGGAGCGTCTCCACCCCCATCGTTCAGCCCGGACACTGAGATCCAGCCGAGGGCCTTCTGGCGGTTCCCTCACTGCGAGAAGCAAAGCTACAGGGAACCAGGCAGAGGGCCTTCTCGGTAGTGGCACCCATCCTGTGGAACGCCCTCCCATCAGAGGTCAAAGAGATAAGCAACTACTTGACATTCAGAAAATACCTGAAGGCAGCCCTGTTTAGGGAAGTTTTTAATCTGTGACATTTTAATGTATTTTAATATTTGTTGGAAGCCGCCTAGAGTGGCTGGGGGGACCTAGCCAGATGGGCGGGGTACAAATAAAATAAAATTATAATAATAATTCTGCCCCAGTGAACAGCTGGTGTGAGTTATTGCCCAATATCCCAGACCCTCCAAATGTCCCTGTTTTCCAGGGACAGTCCCACATTTACAGAAGCCATCCCGGTTTCTGATGTGATCCCGCTTTTCCTTAGGATGTCCCTATTTTCATAGGATAAATGTTGGAGGGTATGGAGTTATGCCACCAATGAGGCAAGGAGATAAGTAACTACACAATCTTTAGAAGACATCTGCAGGCAGCCCTGTATAGGGGAGGTTTTTTAAATGTTTTATTATGTTTATATGTATATTGGAAGCTGCCCAGAGTGGCTGGGGCGACCCAGTCAGATGGGCAGGATAGAAATAATAAAAATGGTTGTTGTTGATGAATAGGACCTCCCTATTTTCATTGGAGAAATGTTGGAGGGTATGACATCTGGAGAACCATAGGTCTCCCATCCCTGAATTTGATACCCATAATTCTTTTATTTCCTTTTGCAGCTTCCATTACTGCATTCGTATTATTTCCTCTTGCGATGGTAAGCACGTATTTAGACTCAGTGCATAGACGCGACATGAAAAAGTAAATCCTGCTTGTTGTTCCCATGTATGCTGATATAGCTATATACACACAAGCCATGCTCAGGTGCACAGCAGCACAATGCTCTCGGCTCTGCCTTTTGAAAATGGGATTTTTGTTGTAATATCTTGCCTCAGGCTAGGAGTTTGGTATTCATATTTCCTCACAGAGGTCTCTTATTCTAGAGGAAATACAACACAACCAGGCAGGCTGGGGTAGAGAGAATAATTCCCTCCTCAAACAAGCAGCTCTCCTTGAGAAACAAATTCTGTCCCAAATTGTAAGTCTTTTAAGCTGGATATTATTTTGCCCTCGTAGTGGCAGCACACACAAAAAATAATTATTATTTGGATTTCAAAGTTAGAACTGTGAAACACCTCAGAATGTAGACACACTCTTCTGAGATATGGTAATTTCTTCTGTCATCTTTATTTCTTATTGTTTTGATTCCCGCCACTTCATATTTCCACTCAAGTTATGTCCATAAGTGAGAGTGTGTGTGACATCACAAGATGGGCAAGAAAACAACTTTTTATTACAAAATAAAATACTGAAGCGTAAATAGGGAAGCATAATGACAGACAGTACAAAGGCTTTTTTATTTATTATTTATTTTAAAAATTGATTGAAAAGGTAAAGGTAAAGGGACCCCTGACCATTAGGTCCAGTCGTGGACGACTCTGGGGTTGCTGCGCTCATCTCGCTCTATAGGCCGAGGAGCTGGCGTACAGCTTCCGGGTCATGTGGCCAGCATGACTAAGCTGCTTCTGGCGAACCAGAGCAGTGCACGGAAACGCCATTTACCTTCCCGCTGGAGTGGTACCTATTTATCTACTTGCACTTTGATGTGCTTTCGAACTGCTAGGTGGGCCCTAGGCTCTGTGGTTTAACCCACAGCGACATTCGTATTTAACATTGGAAAAAAATGAGAAGCTAAGAGACACTGGGCACCACAATTTAAGAAGGCTATTGACAAGCTGGGGTGTGTGCAGAGGGGGGCAATCAAGATGATCCAAGGTCTGGAAACCAAGCCTTATGAGAAACAGTTGAGGGACTTGCCTAGGAAAGAAGAGACTCACTGGCGGAGGAAGAGGGGGGCGGGGGAGCACACCACCCCTGGCACCATGATCCCAGTGGGGTGCCATTGCGGCTGCCCCTGCATGCACTGGGTGCTACAACCCCGCAGGCGGTGTGCCACACCCCAGGACACGCCCCACGCCCCTGCGGGCAGTGCACCACGCCCCAGGAAGTGCACCATGCCCCTGCTGGTGGCATGTCACGCCTCCAGGATGCAAGCCACGCCCCTGCGGGCAGCGCGCCAACCCCAGGACACGCGCCAGCCACACCCCCACCTGCTCTCCGCCCTCAGTGCCAGAGCATGAAGCTCCGCCACTGAGCAGACTGAGAGGATATATGATAGCCATCTTCAAATATCTAAAGGGCTGTCAAATGGAAGGTGAAGCAAGCTTGCTTTCTCCTGCTCTGGAGGGTAGAAGCCAAACCAATGGATCCAAGTTACAAGAAAGGAGTTTCCCATTAAACATCAGGAAGAACTTTCTGACTGTAAGAGCTGTTTCACAGTGGGACGGACTCCCTCGGAAGGTGGTGGACTCTGCTTCCTTGGAAGTTTTTAAGCAGAGGTTGGATGGTCATCTGTTATGGAAGTTTGGTTTGAGATTCCTGCATGTCAAGGGGCTGGACTAGATGACCCTCAGGATCCCTTCCAACTCCACAGTTCTATGATTCTATAAGCAGCAAGAGCCACTAACTTTAACCTAAAGGGGATGTCATAAAGGCCACCCAAGAAATGCAAATACATTTAATGGTGAAGTCCTTCCATGTCCCAGTGAAGCATTGCATGGCAGAAAGCAAGGGTTGCTATACTGAGGATCCTATGCTATCCTATAGGAAAGGGACAGAGAATTTAGATTTTCCCTTTCTCAAGAACAGAACTTTGTTCCCCCAATGCAATGACATGGCACTGGCGTTACAGGTGTCAGCTGCAAGGAAACACCAAACAGAAAGGACTTATGCCGTATGGAAAGGAGAGTTTCCAGAATGTGTTCAGTTCAATTTTAGTTTAAGTTGGGTTTTGCTCTATTGTGACAAAAGTTTTGTCTAATTATATTGTATCTTAATTTTGTAATCATTGTATTTGTTTTTACTTTACAATTTATACGTTGGGAACTTTGTGGGGCACATGTCAAAGTTGTTAAGGCCAATGGCTAGTGTAATAAGTTTGCTGATGATGGCTGATAGAAATTGGCCATCTTTGGCAGTGGAGGGGGGATTTTTTTGGAGAAGGGGTAAAAAAAAAAAAGTTCTCCAGACATAAAATAATTGTTCTAAGCTAGGATGGTAAGCACGTGTCCTTCAAATGGGATTCCACCTCCTGCCAACCCCAGCTATCACCCAATATGTTCAAGTGGTAAAGGTAAATGGTAAAGGACCCCTGGGAGGATAAGTCAAGTCAAAGGCGACTATGGGGTTGTGGCATTCATCTCACTTTTCAGGCCAAGGGAACCGGCATTTGTCCACAGACAGCTTTCCGGGTCATGTGGCTTGCATAACTAAACCACTTCTGGTGCAACGGGACACTGTGATGAGTATCAGAGCGCATGGAAATGCCGTTTACCCTCCTGACACAGTGGTACCTATTTATCTACTTGCACTGGTGTGCTTTCATACTCCTAAGCTGGCAGAAACTGGGACAGAGGAACAGGAGTTCACCCTGTTGTGAAAATTTGAACCTCTGACCTTCCGATCAGCAAGCCCAAGAGGTTCAGTGGTTTAGACCGCAGTGCCACCCTTGACTTGACCCTGGGTAAGCATAGATAAGATTGTTGCTTTGTAGCACAAGCCTAACCTAGTGCAATATTCTGCACTAAATTCCATTGAGCTCCATGGGTCTTATTCTCTAACATATATTTATGATTGCACTCTACAAGTCTCCACTTTCTTTTCTCTTTCTAGTGAGCTCAAAAGCTGGCTTTAGTTAGAACATCATATTGGTTTAAAAAAAAAAAAACAGCAGCAACACAGTCTTGATAACTAGGTAGATCCAGTATTACACGTCATGGCTCATATTTCACCGCAGTTTACTTAGAATTCAATCTTAATTGAAAGGATCATTTGTCATCATGGGGAATTATTGACCATTCCGTCAAAGAAATGTGTGTGCTACAGAACTTCAATTGTGCAATTGCTCACCAGCCCAGTCTTGGTGGTCATATCCTCAGCCAGGAAGGTGAGCTTGACACATTAATCAGGTCCTCCGAGAGTGACGATAACAATAATAATTCTTTTCTAACACACCAATATAACTCTCAATTGTTTCATATTAAGGCTTGAGAAAAGCGAGGCGTTAGGAGAGACTCCACATTTTAATAGAAGCAATAATTCTGCTTGAAGGGCTGTCGGAGCACTTTGGATGGAAAATGAAGCCAATAGATCCAATTTTACGGAACAAACAGCCGAGGGAAGAGGAGGTCAGTCTGCCCAATCCTAATTCTCTTAAATGTCTCTTAAAGGCTGGCAGTAATGTGTTTGCAGTAACCAGATTTAAGCAGCTGTATATTCAGCAATTGCCACATTACTGAAAATGACTGTGATATTTTTATTGCCAAGATCAGACTCCCAGAGAAGAGAAGAGAAGAGAAGAGAAGAGAAGAGAAGAGAAGAGAAGAGAAGCAGATTCAGTGGCTGTGCATTCATTTGCTTTGATTGGGATCTCCCACCCTGCTCTCCAAAAAAGGGGGTGGGTGGGTAACTCTGTGAAAAGGCATACGTAAAGATGGATCTCTGTTCTGGTGATTCCATATCTGGCTGTGAAGCTAAGGAGACCTAATAGAAGAAGCATCCATTGAGAATAATGGAACCTCCATCCAAGGAAATGTGATAAGAAAATTGGACTGATGTGGAAATGGGAGAAAGGAAGGGAAGATGGATTAACAGAATGGTAAACTATGTCTAGGGATGGACAAATTTCTCTGGGTCACACCATGGCTGCATGTTTTTAACCATAACATATATTTATTTAAATGCTTATTTTATCTCTAATAGAGACATGGTTGAACTGTTGAGGACTAGTGTGGTGTGGAGTGCTGGACTAGAACATAGGAGACCAGGATCCATATCACTACTTGGCCTTGAAGCTCACCAGGTGACCTTGGGTCAGCCACAGTCCTTCAGCCTCACCTACCTCACAGGGTTGTTGTAAGGATAAAATTGGGAGGAAGCTCCTTAGAGGAAAGTTGGGATATATTTGTAATAGAGAAATAAGTAATAACATGTGGAGAAATTCAAAATCTGGGGGGGGGGCATGTTCTGGATATGCTCATTAGTTTCTGAAGTATGGGTCAGATCATTTCACACTGGAATTCATCATACGTGAAATTCTTCATCCCTATATACATCCATGTCAAACCCCATAAATCACTGGTCCCCTCTCCTGGGTCGCTCTCACAGTCCCCAGCCTCCAGTGTTCTGCCAGTCCCTGACATCCAACCACAAAACCAACAAAGCACCACTAGCAGCAATGGGAGTGGAATACATGAAGAAACTCCAGGAGCTTGAAAGAAGGTTTGTTTTGTTTTGTTTTGTTTTTTTTAGCCACAACACATCTCAGCCCTTTTTTGGAGGCACATTTTGAACAGCTGTTCACATTGAGTGCTCCACTATAATAACTCCTGTTGAGTCTAGTATCCAGCTCAATCCTTTATTTTGCTCCAGGGGGAGCTTTCCATGGTCCTGAACCTGAACTGGCTGGCTTGCCCTTTGTCAAACTTTGCCCAGGTGTCCTGATGAGCTTGCGCCTGGAACAGGAGACCTTCTCAACATTCATTAGTTTACATAGATGTTGTTCTGCCCAAGCCCCACTGAACTGGACAGGAGATGTGCAAGAGCACAAGAAACAAATGAGTAGGCCATTATGCACAACGAGAAGACCATTAATGCACAATGGCATCAATGAGTGTGTTACCAAAGAGCTTCCCAGATTCCTGGTCCCATGCTTTTGCATGCAACAAGACATTCAGGAGTCAAGTCCTTGGAGTGACATGAGTTGGGTAATCACCATGCTCTGTCCCTCCTGTGTGGCCTGTGGGACTTATGGACAACCCATAATTCCTTGTGTCTGCTTTGCAAACATTCAGACATTAAGTGTGAATGCACACGAAAGCTCATACCAAGGACAAACTTAGTTGGTCTCTAAGGTGCTACTGGAAATAATTTTTTATTTTGTTTTGATTCAGACATTAAGTGAGTGTTATTTTGTGTTTCTTTATGCTGAGCCTGACTACTGCTCCATCCATTTCAGTACAATTTATTCTAATAGGCAGCAGCTCTTGAGGGTCTCAAGCAAAGGTATTTCCCAACCCTGCTGTCTGACAACTTTCAACTGGAGACATCTGGGATCGAACCTGAAGCCTTATATATAAGAAGCACTGGCTCCACCACTGATTGCTCCAAGCTGTGTCAAATCCCCTGGGTAAGCATGATTTGGTATTCACAACTGTCGAGGAAATTGAATTAAGTTCCCTGTTGACTCAGACCAAATGGTTATATATGTATATGTCACCGCAAAGCACGTAAAATGCCATTTCTGTCCACCTGCAAAAGATTCTAATCTCTATTAACTATTTAACACGAGTCAATTTGAACCATAGATGGATGACATCAGGATGGATTTGGGAAGTGTCCAGTTGGCAGTGTCATTAGCAATAATGGGAAATCATAGGCTCACACTGTACAGCTTTGTTCATTCCCATCTCTTGTAGCGACATGGTATACAGGCTAATCTGAGCCTGGCCTCAGGCGATGATGCCAAGCAAGACAAATTGACCGACCTGGTACTGCAATAGCAGGTTCCTCCAGGGAATTCCTTTCCTGTGCTCACTCTGAAGTCCTGCCACTGCCTGATGACATATTTTCATCCCTCTGTGCTGCCTTGCCTGATATGTTTTAGCGTGCCCACAATTTCAATCTTGCTTTCTCACTCTATAAAGCAGCATCGTCCTTATTGACTTCACATGCATTTTGTGAAGACTATCAGTGAGTTAATGTGTATGAAGGTAATATTCATGCAAGAGTCTTGTCAAGGAGCATATGAGAGGGTCGGGGGTGCAAAAGGGGCACTGCCAACCTGCAGAACAGGTGGGCCTAAGAAGCACAGGCAGCGGGAGTTTGCAGGAGAAGGCAGGATCTAGAACTTGCTGATTGTGAAAAACTGGGTTTGTATTCATGCATATCCTTCACACACATAGCACACACCACACAATCACACACGGGGAGAATGGGTAGCTCATTGATACAGCACCTGCTTCACATGCAGAAGGTCCCAGGGTCAATCCTTGGCATCTCTAGGTAGGTCGGGGAATGCCCTCTTACTGAAATCCTGAAGAGCCACTGAAGAGACCAGAGGCATGCCAAGGCATAAGTTTAGTTTAATTGTGTTGGTTGAATTGGCCAAATTGCTTCCTACATCTGATGGAAGTCCCAAAGCTCTGCACAGAATAAAAATAAATACAATAAAAATACAATAAAATCAAATAATGATTAAAACAATACAATATAGAACAAATATACTATGTAGTTCATTAAAAGGGGGGATATGAATGTAAGGGGTAGGGGTAGGGTCTGGATGAATGTGGACTATACCACCCACCCATTTTTCATCCCTCTTACAGTTACATGGTGACCAAGTGATTGAGTCATTTCCCTGACTCTTAATGTATCTTCAAAGTAAGCTAGTGACAGTGTCAGAGAGGAGAAGATATACACACACATACAACACAAGAACGAATATCCAACAGCCACTCAAATCCACCAATGTGGTCCAAATGTATGGGAAAATTAAATATGCATTTACCTGGTATGGAAAAGATGGTAATGTCAGTACCAGGAAAGCATCCCTGCAAATATCATTCTGTAGTTAGGGAGCTACCACAGAAGAGGCCTAATCTCTTGTTGCCACCAGCCAGATATCTCTGTAGCTGCTGACATCTGAAGGGCATTGGCTACCCAGGTGCTACCTGGAGCAATAGATGCCAAGGAAGTCAGAGTTATACCTCAAAAGAAAATCATATGAAAATGATGTGTCGTTGGCATTTAACCCCTAGTAAATTAGCTAAAATGTATAAGTCAAGATCAAATGCATGGTGGAAATGTAAAGAGAAAGAGGGCACCTTTTATCACATGTGGTGGATGTGTAAAATGGTAAAAGCATTCTGGGAGATGATATACAATGAGTTGAAAAAAAATGTTATAGATAACTTTTTCTAAGAAACCTGAAGCTTTTATTTTAGGGATTTTAGGTGCAGGGATCTCAAACAACCAGAAGAGATCATTCATGTATGCGACTACCTGTATAGCTGCCCGGACTTTGTTAGCTCACAGATGGAAAGAAAATACAGTCCCTACCAAGGAAGAATGGCAGATAAAACTGATGGACTATGCTGAAATGGCAAAACTTACTGGAAGAATTAGGAACCAGGAAGAATCAAATTTTAGTAAGGAATGGGTAAAGTATATAATGTATTTGAAATATTATTGTAAACAATTTAAGTCATTAGCAGGACTGACATAAAACTTGTAATTAAAAGTCAAATTATGAAGTGTTTAAAGATTTGTTAAAATTGGAGTAACAGAGAAGATGGGGGGGATGTTGGTATAAGGATCCACAAAAGGGGGTGAGGGAAGTTAAAGGGGATATATTGATTATATTTTAACTGTGTGTGTTTTTGGTCGTTGTTTGTAAGCCTGAAAATTCAAAAGTAAACTTATTTTCAAAACTTATTTTTTACACAATGAAAAGAAAAGAGAAGAAAAAAGAAAATCAAAGTTATAGACTGAATACAAACAAACAAACAAACAAACAAACAAACAAATACATACATACATACATACATACATACATACATACATACATACATACATACAGCTTTCCCAGAATGGATGTGCTAACTGCAGGATCCTTATATGGATCATGAGCAAAGACTGAGTCACCACCACATATTCCTTACACAAATGGGACACCAAGTTTATGCATTCTCATTCTGAACAGAGTGCATTTTTATGCAAGAGTAAACAGAAGCCCAAATTTCTCCCAGCCAGTTTAGTGAGCATTTAATAAGAATAAGTTGCAGGAGGCACATGCCAAAACCAATTAAAATTTATTAGACTGGTAATAGAGAAAAGTAAAGTAAGCAATGTGATCTTAGTATTGCTTACAGGTGCTCAGCGGGGAATCAGTTCAATATCTGTCAGTCCAGTCATTCACAGTTCCTCGGTGCCAATCATGTGAAGGGCAGCTGAAGACCAGAATCTTGATGAGAGAGAGAGGAAATCCCAAATCGATTGCAACAAAAGGCATGTGAAAACACAGGGAGGAAAACAACATTTACATTTATGTCCCAGGGTGGGAAATCCTATGGTTTTTCTAGATCAGCTTACAGCGTTTCCCCTAAAATCAGCAGTCCTCGGGGCACAGGAAAATGTCTATGACCATTTGTTCACCAGCCTCACTACTGCCACTGGCAGTGGCTTCTAAGAGGGTTCAGACAGAAGTCTTTTCCAGCTCTACCTGGAAGATTGAACTCTGAACCTTTCTGCAAAATAAAATAAAATAAAATAAAATAAAATAAAATAAAATAAAATAAAATAAAATAAAATAAAATAAAATAAAATAAAATAAAATAAAATAAAATAAAATAAAATAAAATAAAATAAAATAAAATAAAATAAAATAAAATAAAATAAAATAAAATAAAATAAAATAGAATAGAAATGTAGGTTCCCTTCCCCTTCCTCAGTTGGGCTGAAAGGTAGTGAAGGGATGACCACATAATCAGTGCCAGGACAGATAAAAGAAAGTCCTTCTTCATGCAGTGCATAGTTAGACTATGGAATTTGTTCCCACAGGAGGCAGTGATGGCCCCCAACATTGATGACTTTGAAAGATTCTAAATGGAACTGTTTGTATTTTAAAAAGGGGGGGGAGGGGAGGGAAGGTCTATTTTGCAAAAGGTTTATGATGGAAACTTAGAGCTGACTCCTCTCCATGCTTTCTTATTTTTGGACTGAACTGAATAATGCTAAAAGGACTTGGAATTTAATTTAATTGGAAGTACAACTCATTTATCTACAGCCAGATGGAAGGATGAAAGGAATCTGCGAACTTTCCAAGGAACTGATAAGGTTCATTACTGATTTGTCTGCAGTTCGACGAATCACTTTTCTTCCCAGCCTGAGAAGGGAAATGGCTAAAACAGGTTATTTATTGCGACAGTGTGAGTTTGGCAGCTGTTGTTAAAGTTTCAAAACAACGAAGCACAGGACAGAGCAATGGAGAAATTTCTGAAGCAACAAGGGGATATTAGCTCCACCCAAGGCATGATGGAGAACAGCAACAACTGGGAAAAGATAGATATAACATTTTATAAGGACAGGAAGAAACATCACCGACAGAATAATTGTCACACACAGGAAGAACAAGGATTAGTCTGAGTGCCTCACTTGTCGTTTTATAAATCATTTAATGTGTCAACACAAACAGAAGTTATTAATATCGCAGTTGTTGTACAAGGGATTGTTATTTTGACTGGAATGTAATTGAAATTAATAAGACCTTGGAACCCAGAAATAAAAAAAATAATCAAACCATCAATTTTTGCAGGCAGGGGCCACCTAAATTATATAATTTGATATTTGAACGATTGGTATTAGTAATTGTATTATAATTGGTATTGTTATAATGAGGCTACTTTTGGATTGTAATTGAAAATTAATAAAAAAATTATTACAAAAAAAGAGTTTGAAAGATGATTTAGACCAATTCATAGAGCAGAATATTGATAGCTATTAGCTGGGATGGCTGTGCTTTGTCTCCACATTCGGATTCAGTAATGATTCTGAATACCAGTTGATAGAAACCACAGAAGGAAAGAGTGCTCTTGTGATTAAATCCTGCTTGCTGGTCTTTCATAGGCATCTGGTAAGCCACTGTGAAAACATGACGCTGGACTAGACAGGCTGTTGGCCGGATCCAGCAGGCTCTTTTAATGTTCTTATGCACTGCAATCTATGGTTAACTCTGTTACTCATATGCTATTCATAACCATCTAGACCAGTCACAGGCAAACTCAGCCCTCCAGATGTTTTGGGACTACAGCTCCCCAGTGGCGGAGCTTCATGCTCCAGCACTGGGGGGCGGAGATCAGGCAGGGGTGTGGCTGGTGCATATCCCGGGGGCGGGGGCGCCACCCACAGGGACGTGGTGCGCATCCTGGAGGCATGGCACACCACCTGCAGGGGTGTGGCGCATGTCCTGGGGCTGGGGCACTCTGCCTGCAGGGGCATGGCACCCAGTGTGGGTGGGGGGCAGCCATGATGGCACCCTACCGGGATGGCGCTGCCAGGGGCGGTGCGCTCCCCCCACACTCCTCTTCCTCCGCCAGTGCAATTCCTGTCATCCCTAGCTAACAGGACCAGTGGTCAGGGATGGTGGGAATTGTAGTCCCAAAACATCTGGAGGGCCAAGTTTGCCTATGCCTGATCTAGGCTGGCTATCATGCAAACAATGGCAAAAGATGCTGCCTAAAGAATTTTTTTTGGCAGGGACAACATACAGTTGCATTGGAAATAGTGTACCGGAGCCAAAAGTGCACCCAAATTGCCAATGTGTCTGTATACATGTCTGTGAAATTGTATCTTACATGCATATTCACAGGAAACACTAATTTAGGGAATTAGCAATACTGTACTGCTCTTGGGTTTTTTTTTTTTTACTGGAGAAAGCAAATCGATCCATTTCTGAATCATTGCAATGTGCCTGTCATCACAAAGTGAAGGTGCCCAGAATGTTGCCTTTTGGAGGATTTATTTTCAAGCAGAGAAGTGAACTGCTGTTTTGTAAGTTCCATTTTAACAACTAAGAAACCCAGAGATCTTCAGTGTTCCTCAGATAGCATTCTGGACAACCTCACATCTTGCAAAGCAGAGCAATAAGATAAAATGTTTAAAAGACAGTATACAGCACCCAAAGAGTGGTGTGAATCATTAACTCAGGGTGCTTTGCTAGCACCACAGTTCAACTTTGGGAGGGGTAACAACAACGCCCCCCCCCATATGCCTCATTATTTGGCCCTAGCACAGAGCCACTGCACACCTTTAATTTGCATCTCCTCAAGTGGTAAGAAGAAAATAGGAAGATAGATACTTGGATTTTCACAATAATCTTCATTAACGGGCTGTAGTTCATGTTCAAAGTCAAATGCAATTCCTTTTGGGTTGTCAGGAGAGACCAGGATCTGGTTCCTTGTACTTGAAGGAGAGAATAATCAAGTGACTTCTAGAATAACTATGAGATCCTTGTGATCCATTCCAGCCTTTTTCTCCATTGAATTTTAATTTGGATTCCACCCAACCCACCCAGAAATATCTTCCCTTTAGACCAGTTTCCCAAATTTGGGTCTCCAGCTGTTGTTGGGGACTACAACTCCCATCATCCCTGACCACAGGTCCTGCTAGCTAGCGATGATGGGAGTTGTAGTCCAACAACAGCCAGACACTCAAGTTTGGGAAGCGCTGCTTTAGAAAGACACTGAGGGTTGCCTTTCTGCAAAGAAGTCCCAATTAACCTGAACGTAAACAACAACCATGGTTGAGAGGCAATGGAAATGGCTTTTCACAAAGGTCCGTGTGGGACATGTGTGTCATTACATAATAAAAGAGACAGGCAATGAGTTTTCCTGTACCTGCCTGAGTAGCACCAATGAAGGGTCATGACCCAGGGCTAAAGCAAAGTCACAAGGGTATTTTCCCACCCCATCATATATTATTTGAATCAGGTAATCTCAGCCCTACTGAAAGAGGCTGAACTTGGACTTCTTGGGAAATACAAAAAGCAAAGGCACTTGTTTTAATCTGGGTAGGATATGCTTGCAAGAGATGATTAATGGCTGAATTGTAGGCATTGCTTGCATTAGATATGGCAGTGGGTTTGGGGGAGCAATCTGGCACATTCAACCTCCTGCTCATAGCCGGCATTTCCTCCGATCAGCAGTCCAGGGGCCTTCCCCAGTCAGCTGCAAAGACACACTCATTACTCAGAGTAAAGCCAAATCAGTCCTGTGCGTGTATACAAGGTTCCTGCTGAACCAAGCTGTTCAGTAACAACTGGATAATGGGGTTTTTTTTTCTTTCTTTAATTGATCACAGAAGAGTGAAGGAAGACTTACAAGATGTTGAGGAGGGATGGAATGCAGCAGAAGTAAAGTATAAGCTGTGGTATGGGCTCATGCAGGGCTTTTTTCAGCGGGAACTCACTGGAACAGAGTTCTGGACCTCTCAGGTGGGAGCCATTGCCATTATTAAGAGAACAAGGGAATTGTTCAAGGGTGGAGTTCTGGCACCTCTTTTCCTAGAATAATAGCATTGGGTTCATGTAATAGCAACGGCATGTGTGTGCATAAGAAGTACTTTAAATTCTATTATAAATACTAAGCACAATTACGACGAGTTGCTTAGATCTCTAGCACTGGCAGAGTATACGCTTTCCAGCCAACTCTGAGGTTTTTTTTTGGGGGGGGGGGAACCAACCCAGGAACTTTTCAATTTCCCATTCATTCAAGTAAGAATTGAGAATGTGGTTAGGCACCAGAATATGGATGTGCTGAAGCTAAGTGGAACTTTCAGTGGAACAATGCACAGCGTCATTATCTGAGTGCACCATCTGTTGAAATGAAAGGAAAATAATACTGTGCATGTATTCCCCACTCCCCAGCTCCAAAATGCTACTTTCTTTCCCACCCACAAACCTCCGGCTGTCCTATATCAGCTGTGTTTGCGGTTTATAAGATTTACAGCCCCATCTGGGTTTCATTCTCCCTGCCCCCTCCCAACACGTTTTGGAAATGCGTTCAGTGTTTGGAAATAGTGGATGACTCAGACATGACCAATTAGCAGTCTCTGGATAATTTTCAGGGTATCCAGTGTTGATATTGACACTTGGAAGCTGATCAGAGCTCCCACCTTTTTTTTGCGGCTATTGCCGCTCTCTCTGTGGGTTGACTGACAAACACAGAGGCAGGATGATGGATGAACATTAACTGCACAACACAGCAAACACTAAACGCTGGCAACTCTTGAAGTGAGTCGCCAATTCCCTGCCTAATTCCTACACTTCTGCCTGACAAAGTCCCTATTTGCATACAGAGAAAAAACAAGTTCAGAATTCCTGCAGACTTCAGAGCCTTTGGAATTGTATTGTTTCGTTTGGAAATGTGAAAGTGTGCCACACAGCACAAGGTAGGAGAAAGCAAAGAGAGGTTTCTGGAGCAAAAACGTCTTGTAATACTGACCCAGATATTGGCCACTGAGACAGTAGCCTCAGAATTGAATTGTAATGACTCAGAACTGTACTCTGATCTTTCTGAGAACTGCAAGTCTTTACAGAGGATTCCGGTATTTTCCAAATTTAAAAGAGGATTAGAGAAATTAATGGAGGATATGACTATCAGTGACCACCAGCCATGATAGCCATGCACTGCCTTCTATCAGGCAGCAGATGAACCAACCCCCACGGCAGGTTGCCAGGAAAGGATGAGACAAGGAAAAGTCCTTACCATCTGCTTTTTATTCAATATTTACAGAGAGAGGCTTGAGAATGCAGCCTCTTGGAATAATGGCGTTGTCCCCAGTAAATCTCAACACACACCCCTTTTCTCCCACTTCCTCATTCGTCAACACCACCTCCTCCTCTATGGTTGCCACTTAGGGCCATCTGTCTCTGAGCTCTTTGCTCTCCTACTTTTAAGACTCGCCGGGTTCTGGGAGATGGTGGGTCTGGAATGCTTTCTAGTGATAACGTGTCAGCCAGCTGCTATGGCTCTGCCTCTTCCGCCTCCTCCTCCTCTCCCATTATTTCCCAACTTTCCCCCTTATCTTTCCTCTGAGCTGTGACCTTCCTCAAACTCCTGTTGTAATTCTGAACTGTCTTCTTCTTCTCTGGAAGGGTCAGTCTGGGGAGGCGGTTTGCCCAGTCCCTGATACCTTCACAGTTGGAGGCAATATGCTTCTGAAGACCAGTTGCTGGAAACTGCAGGAGATGAAAGTGCTGTTGCACCCATGTCCTGCTTGTAGGATTCCCCATCAGCATCTGCTTGACCATTGTGGGTGCTGGACTCAGGCCACTGACCTGATCCTGCAGGGCTATTATGCTCTCCTAAGCAGCAGCATTGAAAGCCTGTTTATTCTGCGCTCTGAAAAATCTGAACTCACTTGACGAAAATAACAAGGTGTCCCTATATATGAACATTTGATAAATACAAATTTAAGGGCCTTGAACATGAGAAATGTGTCCTATATAAAATTCATCAGCTCCAAAATTCCTCAGCCCAATTTCCACAGTAGAGTGTCATAAAGCTAAATTATGAAATAATGAGTTATACTTCTTCTCGTGGCGGAACAACTTGTGGTTCAATGCTATGAGTGGAATAATAGGGCATTGTGTATTAAAATGCTATTTATTTATTTATTACACATGTATTTTTAAGCTTCATATCCTGATTTATTTATTGTGTGTGTGTGTGTGTGTGTGTGTGTGTGGACATCACCTCCAAAGTGCCTCACAACATTTATAAAATACAATTCCTTAAAAAAACCCTACAATTTAAAGTTTGAAACCATAAATGAATATGTTTGTTTGTGCAGAGGGTCTTCTCGGTAGTGGCACCTACCCTGTAGAACGCCCTCCCATCAGATGTCAAGGAAATAAACAACTACCTGACTTTTAGAAGACATCTGAAGGAAGCCCTGTTTAGGGAAGTTTTTAATGTTTAATGTTTTATCGTGTTTTCAGTATTCTGTTGGGAGCTGGGGAAACCCAGCCAGATGGGAGGGGTATAAATAAATTATTATTAATTGTCCATTGTGAGCTATAAAACGGTGTTTTTCCCCAGAGCATTTTCAGAGCGATTGTGTGTGTGTGTGTGTGTGTGTAGACACAGCCTGGGTTGAGAATGACTCCCTTCCCTCCTCTAGCAGACACCAGAGCAGACACCAGATGGATCCTTTTCACCAAATGGGTTCAGTCTGGCTGGTCAAGAAGCAATCATGCATTGCTGTCTCCACCTCTCTTCCTCCCCGCTAACACTGGCTGATATTTAATGCGCTCTGCATAGCATCCATAGCATCCATTTGCTTATAGAAGAGAGCTTCCCCTTGAATTGTGCCAATGGCTATGACAAGAGCTGCCGTTTAACTCTTTTTGGTGGATAGAGGATGGTTTTTCCGTGTTCTCACTGAGGGCAAAGCATTCAGCACTGCTTGTGCTAAAAGCTTTCCTGAGGATCCAACTAGCATTCAGCTTCAAAATCAGATTTTAGCCTCTTGAAGAGCTAATCTCCACTGCTGGAGGCCAGCCTTCAAATTGCAGGAAACTGCTGCCGCTGCTGTCTTAATGCTGTCATCCGTTTGGACCTGGGAACTAATTGGAAATCAGAAAGAAGCTTTCCTCCATGTCAGAAAGAGAGAATGTCACTTAGCAACCAAGCCCCCCAAGATCTTGGTTTGAGATGCTCTCACTTGTGTGTCGTTCTCACTCTGGGGGTAAACCTGTGCCTGAGCTGTACTTAGGGAGGGAGGAGAAATTGGTTCAGCTCATATCTTAATGTGGTGCTGGAGGAGACTCTTGAGAGTCCCATGGACTGCAAGAAGATCAAACCTATCCATTCTGAAGGAAATCAGCCCTGAGTGCTCACTGGAAGGACAGATCCTGAAGCTGAGGCTCCAATACTTTGGCCACCTCATGAGAAGAGAAGACTCCCTGGAAAAGACCCTGATGTTGGGAAAGATGGAGGGCACAAGGAGAAGGGGACGACAGAGGACGAGGATGGTTGGACAGTGTTCTCGAAGCTACCAACATGAGTCTGACCAAACTGCAGGGAGGCAGTGGAAGACAGGAGTGCCTGGCGTGCTCTGGTCCATGGGGTCACAAAGAGTCAGACACGACTAAATTACTAAACAACAACAACGTCATTCACACTTTCTAAGCCAATATGTGAACTTGAGAGAGATAAAATTTGGATGATGGAATAATATGCAGTTGAAAAGGTTCATAATAGGACCCATGGAGGGGAAGGCGAGAAATTTGAAGATTTGGGGAAATCTCTAAATATGGATACGTATTTTGTATTGTTATAAGTCTACACTTGTAAAATCAAAGAAAAATATATATTTCAAAATAAAAATAGAGACTGTGTTGTCCTTAGGATATGTGGTTTATTTACACCATAAGCCTACGATGGAGAGTCAGAAGGAGAGTTGGAAGGGACTTCAGGAGCCAGCTAGTCCAACCACCTGCAATGGAGGAATCTCAGGGTGTGACGTTGAAGGAAACATCCTTCCTGATCACAGGGTCCATCTGTTTAAGGCACATCAGCCTTAACTTCAAATTTCCCTGAGATAGCCTTAGCGATGATCTTCAACTGTCTAGCTTTTTTTCAATCATAGATCACACATACACATACACAACCTTACAGTGGTACCTCTGGTTACGAACTTAATTGGTTCTGGAGGTCCGTTCCTAACCTGAAACTGTTCTTAACCTGAGGTACCACTTTAGGTAATGGGGCCTCCCGCTGCCGCCACGCTGCCAGTGCACGATTTCTGTTCTCATCCTGAGGTAAAGTTCTTAACCTGAGGTACTACTCAGCGGAGACTGTAACATGAAGTGTTTGTAACCTGAGGTACCACTGTAATTGGATTTGTATAATTCCAACAACAACAACAACACTGTCATGAAATGTTGTTCTATGGATCTATTGTATACCGAAATGTGTTATATTGGCTATTTCAGTAAAGCTTGACATCCCTGCCTTGGCTAGGTTGTGGCATTTATTTAAAGATTTATAAGGAAAGCTTTATACACACGGGGTAATTTGTTAGGTTTTAAATGGGCCTTAAGGAAGGATTGAAATCTACTGGGAGAAAGGAATCCAAAACTATTTTTTTTCCTGTTTCCACAGATTACTTTTTTTATATATACCTAGTGAATCCCAAGAGGGTTTCCCGCCCTCCCAGAGTAGTATATTTTCAGCATTAGTATTATGCTGTATAGCCATGAGGAATAGCAAAAATAATAATAAAAAATACCCTATTATCTTCAGTAGATAATGTATTGAAACTCAGACTAGAATTGCAGCAGTGGCACAGATAAGCAAACTGAAAGCAAAACATATTTTTCCTTTAAAAAAAAACAACCACACAATTTGTTTGATACAAGACACAAATTATATAACTTCCAGGGTCTTTGTCAATCACTTGCAATTAGCACCCTAGTGCCTGATTATATCATCTACCACAGTGATAGATAGAATAGACAGATAATCCTTTTTTTTTACTTAAATAGGCCATTACTGCAGCATAAGATTAAAATCTATCACTGAAAGTCCCCAGGTAGTTATCTCGGAAAGTTATGTGTAGGAGGCAGCAGCAAGTGAAGGCAACTTTGCATTCCCAGAGTGCCCCAGGGAACTAAGGTTTCATTTCTCAGGAATCAGAGGGAGTGAAAGTAAGATGGGACTCAGATACACAGCTGCAAATAAAATGATTTAAATGTGTAGTAAAGCGCAATATACAAATGTGACACTAGATGGCAACAGTGAGCTATGCCAAATTCAATGTATTTTTCAAAAAATTGTGTTTTTTTTTTTTAAAAAAAAAGCATTTTCACAGCGTTTTTTTTAAATGTATGTGTAGATTTCACCATGGAGACCCTGTTCTGTGAAGAGGCAAAGAAAAGCCAGGCAAGAGATTCAGGTAGAGCTACTGCCTAAAGCTAGACTAAAGGCAGCTTCATGGTTGTCAAAAGTGATCACAGTAGATGGAAATAAACACAAGTAGTATACTCACCTTACGGTTATTGATGGCAGAGTGCCTTTGTCAGGGATAGCCAAGATGATGACATACAGACAGTGGTGTAGGAAGGGGGGGCGAAGGGGACGGTACGCCCTGGGTTCCAGGCTGGAAGGGGTGACATTCTGGGCGCAACCCCCCCCCCAGCGCGACGCCCCTCGCCTCCGCCCAAGCCAAAAATAGCAAAGTGCGTGCCGAGTAGGTTAACCGTCGGCACACACTTTGCTGCTTGGGCTGCGGGTGGAGGCAAGCTGCAAGCCAAGCCCCTCCCCTCCCCGCAGCCCAAGCAGGAAGCAGCAAAGCAAGGCACTGAGCAGCGCCAATATAGAGTTAACTATCAGAAGTGTACCTTCCTTATCTGGAATGGGCCATGACACTATCGTTCCGGGGGGGAGAGAGCCATGACTGTTTGAAGTGGTATTGTCATGAGCCCTGAAATCCCAGCTTGCTTGGGACTGGGTTGCCCAGTACCGTCAGATGTACTGTTAGAGAAGAAGAGGCGGCGGTGACAGAGGATGCCTTCTGTGGGGAGCAGGCTGAGAGGGAGGTTCAAAGCCCTGCCACTTTGTCTGTAGAGGCTGCGGAGTGGGGAGCAGCCCTGCTGGTTCTCCATCCTGCCCCATTCCACAGAGCAGAGAGATTCTCTAGCAACATGGGATGCTCTTGACCAGCCAGAGGTGAACCTGCAGGGCTGACCCCTGTCTCATCTCTAAAGACATGGCACCACCTTTCCCACTGGGATAAGACTCACACCCCTCAGAGGAGCCTGCGCCTCATAAGAACACAAGAAGAGCCTTGTTGGATCAGGCCAGTGGCTCATCTAATCCAGCATCCTTTGGCGTGGACAGGAGGAGTCCCCCCCAGTCCCCCAGGTGTCCCGTGAGCAGAATAATGACTCAAGACAACATGCTATGGGATTAAAATTGGCCACAACTTTATTAAGATTCAGATGTAGGGAGACCTTGGCTCAGGCATTGGGCATTTATCCTTCCCAGCCCCCCAGCCGGGGATCTGGGAGACTTCAGGGTTATCCAGAATGTGTGGGGATTGGGCTGGCCTTGGAGAACATATATTCAAGCAGAGAGACCAACCCCCTCCCCGTTCACCACCACTGGTGGGGGAGAACAATGGCAACCTCTCGGTGTATAGCCAATGCCTCCCCCCAAGACCCCTTTAATGGGGAACCCTGATATCAACGCCCCCCCCCAATTTAGGAAGATGACTAAAGGATTCCGCCCAAGGCCCGAAACTGCCAAAGTTGTGACGAATTGCTACAGGAAAGGCAAAACCTACCAATGCAGGGAAATTACTTTCTAGCCCTTCAACAGCGGCCTTGACATAGCAGCTCCTGTGTACCTGTGGAAAAAGAGGTTAACCTGCAAAATAAGAGTTAATTGAGGGAGTGGGAGTGGAGGGTGGGAAAAGCTCTGGAGCCGGACTGCCACTTACAGGTAAGCTACGCCTTCTAGTGTGTGGGCAGGGTGGTCCCTCCCGTTACCTGGCCAATCCCCCTGGCAACGCCCTCCCCAGGTGAGATTGGACAGTTGACTGAGGTAGGCGGAGACCCCAGGTATCCAACCTGGGGAGGATGAAGCCAGCTCAAACTACCAGGAGGCGCACTGGGATCCAGGGGGCTGTGCACGACCATGCAAAAGTCGCCCCCCGAATTGATGTGGGGAGCGGTCATTCTCACATTGACCCACCAGGTGCGTGTTTGAAACCCGCAGAAAAGATCTGAGCACAAAGGCACTCTCCCCTTCTGTGGGGTCCAGATACAGTGGTACCTCGAGTTACAAATGCCTCAGGTTACAAACGCTTCAGGTTACAAACTCCGCTAACCTGGAAGAGTTACCTCGAGTTGAGAACTTTGCCCCAGGATGAGAATGGAAATCGTGTGCCAGTGGTGCAGTGGCAGCAAGAGGCCCCATTAGTGAAAGCACGCCTCTTGTTAAGAACAGTTTCAGGTTAAGAACGGACCTCCAGAATGAATTAAGTTCATAACTAGAGGTACCACTGTACAGTCATATCTCGTGTTACATACGCTGAAGGATGCGTATGTTCGGGATATGTACCGCGGTGACCCGGAAATAACGGAACAGGTTACTTCCAGGTTTGCCGCATCACACATGCGCAGAAGCACACAGTGACATCACGAGCATGCACAGAAGTGTCGAATCGCGTCACGCACATGTGCAGACTTCATGATACGGACACCGCAGGTTACGAACGGGGTTCCAGAACGGATCCCGTTCATAACCAGAGGTACCACTGTGGTATTCAGAAGCCTCCAAGTGAACCAGTCTCATAGGAAGAGTCTTGCGAGTGAGTGAGTTGCAGCTCACCTTTAAGACTGGCAGGAGTTTCCTGTTTGCTGAGACATCTTTGCAGCTTCCATCCAGTCTTAGACTCCTGGCGCTCTTCTCAAACACTCTAGCTACACCTTTGTCATGTATCAGAGGATCCAACACCCACGGTAGGCTGCCAGGAACGGATAAGGCAAGGAAAGTTCTTACCAACAGCTTTCTATTCAATATTCACAGAGAGAGGCTTAGAAATGCAGCCTCTTGGTATAATGGCGTTGCTCCAAGTGAAGCTCCGCCCTCCCCGTCTCTCTCACTTGCTCATGAGTCATTGCTATGGGTGCAAAGAGCCCTCTGCCTTTGAGCCTTTTGCTCTCCTACTTTCAAGGCCTGCCTTGTTCTGGAATGCTTTCTAAAGACACTGAGTCTGTCAGCTGCCGCTCCCCTGGTACTTCCTCCTCCTCCTCCTCTCCCATTATTTCCCAGCCTTTCCCCTCAGCCTCTGAACTGTGACCTCCCTCAAACCCCTGTTGTAATTCTGAACTGTCTCCTTCTTCTCTGGGAGAGTCAGGCTGGGGAGGCAGTCTCCACCATTCCTCCTCTGCCCAGCCCCTGACAACCTTTGGCGTTCTGCACTTGTAGCCTGACCTGTACCGCTGCTCGCCTTGAATAAAGTTTTCTTTCTACTTACATATAAGAGTCTCGGTTAGGGAGAGTTATGATACTGCTTTAAATGCACAGTGCAGATGGCACCTTAATCTGTGCAGAGATAAATGTGTGCGGGGAAAAGAATGGATAGCAAAATGTATTTAAGCAAACTGACCTAATTCACACCTCGCTAACACATGGGATGGAAGATAATTACCTTTGAATTTGCACTTCTCCAAATATTGTGATACAGCTAGCTTATAAATACCAAAATGTGTAAATATTTCTGCATATTTGTGATACACTGTGTTTAGAAATACATGCCGTGGTAATTTAAATCTATATTGTGTTGGGAAAGTATTTTGATTGTATTTTCACCAGGGGGAGGGAACCTGAGGCCCGTGAGCTCTCCCCAGACCACACCTTTGTTCCAGAAAATGTCTCTTGATGGCCTGGATGTAGAATGCAGATGGGTGGGTAGAAACTAGTCCACAGTACAAAATTAAAAATTGCACTCCTGGTTCCAATCACTTTGCCTCTGGCCCTGCCAAATGAGACTGCTTGGACCCATGGTTAGAAGGAATGGGACAAGCAGGAAACCACTCAGACCCATGCTTTCTAAGCAGGGGTCAAGCAGAAGTGTGGACGACCGCAACAACTTTAATGGCATGAAAAGAAAAAAAGGCTAAGAAGTAAACCCCACATGAATCCGGAGTCCCTAAGACAGATGGATGGTTTCTTGTATGTCTCCTTTTGGCCTAGGTAAAGGTAAAGGGACCCCTGACAATTAAGTCCAATCACGAACGACTCTGGGGTTGCGGCACTCATCTCACTTTACAGGCCGAGGGAGCCGGTGTTTGTCCGCTCCGTAGACAGTTTTTCCGGGTCATGTGGCCAGCATGACTAAGCCGCTTCTGGCGCAATAGAACACCGAAACCAGAGCAGCACGCAGAAACACCGTTTACCTTCCCGTCACAGCGGCACCTATTTATCTACTTGCACTGCATGCTTTCAAACTGCTAGGTTGGCAGGAGCTGGGACAGAGCAACAGGAGCTCGCCCTGCCACGGGGATTCAAACCGCCGACCTTTCGATTGGCAAGCCCAAGCGGCACAGCGGTTTAACCCACAGCACCAAATGTATTGCTCTGCCTTCCTTTGACCCATAATGAGTCTGAGAAGAAGGTCTTGCTCTCTGGGTAGCCCAGGACCTCCATACATACTGCCCAGGCTTGCACCTCGGGGAGGTCACTTTGGTGCATCTAACTCAGTGGTTTAACTTCACCCTGGAGGCACACTCCATTCTCTCTCAAAACTGACGGATGCCAACAACACACACACACACACACACACACACACACACTTCACAAACATAAACATTTTAATGCACATTTCCCCCCAAGATCTGCATTTGTGCACACTTTTTGGGTTGTGGGACTGTATTTAAAAATTCAGAAAATGCCCCCTTAATTCTAGCTGGATGAAGAAGCTCCCAGAAACAATAAGGAATTGTGTTGTTGTTCAGTCGTTCAGTCGTGTCCGACTCTTCGTGACCCCATGGACCAGAGCATGCCAGGCACCCCTATCCTCCACTGCCTCCCGCAGTTTGGCCAAACTCATGCCAGTCGCTTCGAGAACACTGTCCAACCATCTCATCCTCTGTCGTCCCCTTCTCCTTGTGCCCTCCATCTTTCCCAACATCAGGGTCTTTTCCAGGGAGTCTTCTCTTCTCCAAAGTACTGGAGCCTCAACTTCAGGATCTGTCCTTCCAGTGAGCACTCAGGGCTGATTTCCTTCAGAATGGATAGGTTTGATCTTCTTGCAGTCCATGGGACTCTCAAGAGTCTCCTCCAGCACCATAATTCAAAAGCATCAATTCTTTGGCGATCAGCCTTCTTTATGGTCCAGCTCTCACTTCCATACATCACTACTGGGAAAACCATAGCTTTAACTATACAGACCTTTGTCGGCAAGGTGATGTCTCTGCTTTTTAAGATGCTGTCTAGGTTTGTCATTGCTTTCTTCCCAAGAAGCAGGCCTCTTTTAATTTCGTGACTGCTGTCACCATCTGTAGTAAGGAATTACTCGACCATATTTCAGCTGCTTTGTTTACTCACATACAAACAAGCCCCCAAACTTTCCGTTCTTTTTTGCCCAGGACAGCCTTACCATATTGTGGCATTGGCAGGTAAGGCATAATTTATTTTTATTTTTGCCATGTGTAAGCTGTGACTACAATTGGAAGAGAAAGTTGTTAATTAAGAGGGTTGTTTCGAAAGCTACCGCTCAAGCAACCTTAAATCAATTAGCAAATGTTTGCAAAGCGCTTTGAAGATGGGAAGTACTGTGCTATATAGCTGTTAAGTATTGTTGTTTTTAGTTTAGGGTCTCTTTAATTAACTTTTGGAAAAGCTGACATAATCATAGATGCCAAGAAGGATGGGAGCATCTTATTAGCACATTTCCTGCGCTCGATAACTCTCTGCAACAATAGCAATTGTTGGAGTGTCAGTCCTAGAAGAAACACATTTTGCCCAAATAATTTAATACTGTGCTTAGCAGGGTGGTATGGTTTTGGGGGGCTGCAGGGGGGGCAGAATCTCAGCTTTCATTTTTTATTATGAAAAGCAAGTTCCTGGTCCTTTTCCACTCCCCCACCTTACCCCAGCACTGAGGAAGAGGGAAATAATACATTTTATCCTTCACCGAAAGATTGGCGAAAATTAAATAACCGCATTTCCAAAACTCCCTTCCTCCCAGTTCAGTGATGGTGGGAAATTCTGCCTGAAGAAAAGACAGAGGGAATTTCCTCTTGAATCTCATTGCTGGGTGCTGCAGCACTGAGATCTCGAGATAAAGCCTTCTGTCTGCGCTGATTTCTCCCACAGACCTGGAAGATTAAGCTGCAGGGGCTAGAAGACTGTTTCCCCCAGCTTGCTGGGCCAGATCTTGCCCACAGACCATAGTAAAGGTAAAGGGGAGCAGGTGGTACTGTGATCTAAACCATTGAGCCTCTTGAGCTTGCCGATTGGAAGGTTGGTGGTTCGAATCCCCGTGATGGAGTGAGTTCTCATTGCTCTGTCCCAGCTCCTGGCAACCTAGCAGTTCGAAAGCACGCCAGTGAAAGTAGATAAATAGGTACTGCTGCGGTGGGAAGGTAAACAGCGTTTCCATGCCCTCTGGCTTCCGTCACGGTGTTCTGTTGTGCCAGAAGCGGATTAGTCATGCTGGACACATGACCCGGATAGCTGTCTGTGGACAAACACCACATTTAGCTGTTTGCACCTGTTTTCGTTCTGCACACTGTCTCTCTAATCCAACAAGGGAATCCTTCCAAGGATCTACTTTGCTGGAAAAGAGTAAGACAATGTGTTCTACCTTCAAGCATGATCGTTACCCCCCAGCTCCCCCACCACAACCACATCAAAATGATTCTGCTAAATTCTGAGGACTTTCATCACAGTTTCAGTTTTCACCTGAAGACTGGACAAAAAAAAAATAAGTTGTTTCTTTTAGAGCCGGAATTGAGTTGTCATTTTCATGTACATGCCTGGTGCTCAATGAAAGGAAGAGTTTCTCTGAAGCATCTCCAAGGCTTTATGTTCCTAATAAGGTTGTTCCTGACTTTTGATTTAAAAAAAACAAACAAAAAAAACCCAAACATGTTTCTTTCTGAATATATTTCCCCCCACCTCCAGGTTTACACCAAAATAAATAAATAAATAAAATAAAATAAATCCATAATTGGAAATAATTAAGGAAGAAAACCTCTCTCGGCAATTTCTCCCCCTCCTTTTTTCAGCCTCCGTAATTTGTGCCTTGGTGGTAGCTTACTGTGTATAATCAGCAGCTCTGGTTCTCCATATAATCAACTCATTTCCCCCTCTGAAACAAGCTACCCAGCCACATGGCAAACAGCATAATGAATGAAAGCTGAGCAGGAAGTGCTGCACTCTTGCAAGGCACTGTGAGATAACACACTTTGCCATGCTGAAGTCATCTTTAGGAGAGTGTGAAGAATGGGCTGCCTTCAGAGAACTGTGTCCAATTCTCTCTCTCTCTCTCTCTGTGTGTGCATGTGGGTGTACTAGGGATGAATGCACCTGTCAGTTTCACTTTCTCATTTCCCCCCCATTCTTAAATTCAGATCCCCACATCTCTGCATCAGTCTGCAATTATCTCCCCCCCCTTTTTAAATCCTCATGAAAATTGTCAGCATTTAAAAATAAATTTTACCCAATGCACCATTTCCCTTAACATAATGCATTACATGTTACTTTCAGGGAAAGAGGGATTGCTCAGGAGGAGCGGGGGGAGAGAAAGGGGGAAACTGCAGAGGAGAGAAAAGATAGCGATTCAGCCAGTAAAAGGGAGCTGTGTGGATATCGAGAGCAGTTGCCTATAATATCTACAGATTCATCTCCCTCTACCAGCCCCCACCAGGAAACGTCTCCGGAAGAGGGAGAGATTTCACACACTGTCAGTAGCAGACAAGTGGGTGAGCAGAGGGGGAGACGGAGGCGTCGACGTCATATCAGAGGGCCGAGAAGCTGGCTCTGCTGGCGCGCGCGGGAAGATAGCAGTCCGGGAAACTGAAAGTAATGGAGCAGTCATGATTTCAACACTCTGTAAATCTTAATGATAATTAAACAGCTTTTTAGCTCACCGCTGGAGTCGGTCGTTTTCTCACGAGCAACATCAAAGGCAAGTGAAGCCTGACAGTTACCTTCACCAATATGTACATTTTTGCACACACTTCCCCCTGATAAATGCACATTTTTGTGTCCATTGGAGCACCTGCGTCACAAAATTCAGAAAACTGCAAATTTCAACGAATAGCTGTGTTTCAGTTTGCATATTGTTTTGGAAAAGTGCAAAATATGTAGATTCGCATGAAAATCCTAATCGGACTAAATTTCCCTCTCCCCTTTGGCCTGTTTATTAATATAGAGGCAGTTGCAATATATTGTGACGATATATTAAATAAGCCCTTGCAGGGAGGAAGAAGATCGTTGGTAAGCTGCTGACTCATGAGTCAATCAAACAATCAACACCTTTATTGTCATATATCAAATAAAAACAAAAACATACAAACCACCTGTATATATAATAATTCTACAACATTCAAGACAAAAAGGAAAGGAGAAGAAAATAAGGAATCCTCAGCAGTCATTGTTAGATAGGCCAGATGTACTGGCTTTAATTTCATAGATCCTATTCAAATAATGAGCCATAACTCTAGTGAGTTCAGGGGAGCCATCCCTCAGTAGAAGCTGGACCGCGAGTTGTTTGTTGGGGAGGGCCATATAAAGGATATTGATGGGCCAAAATAAAAAAATGTTAGAGAGAGGGCAATCCAGTATCATGTGGTCCACAGAGTCTGACATTTTCTGACCACAAGGGCAGAGTCTCCAGGTCTCCAGGTCCAGCACTCTAACCATTACACCACAGTGGCTCTCAAGACTCCAGACTGCAGCTCAGCTGGGATTTCTATCCCTGCTTGTGTTCTACCCCTCCCTCCCTTTATACAGTGGTACCTTGGTTTTCTAACATAATCCGTTCCGGAAGACCATTCGACTTCCGAGTTCGAAAACTAAAGCATTTACTTCTGGAAGCATTTGCTTCTGGAAAACTCCATATGGAAGCCGTGTGGCACGTTCAAGTTCTGAAAAGCATTCAAATACCAAAGTGGTTACTTCCAGGTTTTTAGAAGAAGAAGAAGAAGAAGAAGAAGAAGAAGAAGAAGAAGAAGAAGAAGAAGTGGAGGAGTTTGGATTTGATATCCCGCTTTATCACTACCCGAAGGAGTCTCAAAGTGGCTAACATTCTCCTTTCCCTTCCTCCCCCACAACAAACACTCTGTGAGGTGAGTGGGGCTGAGAGACTTCAGAGAAGTGTGACTAGCCCAAGGTCACCCAGCAGCTGCATGTGGAGGAGCGGAGATGCGAACCCGGTTCCCCAGATTACAAGTCTACCACTCTTAACCACTACACCACACTGGCTCTCATTTGAAAACTTCAGCATTTGAAAACTGAAACATTCAACTTTTGAGATGTTTGAAAACTGAGGTACCACTATATGTCTTAAGGGAAGAGGGCCCCCCTCTTCCCCCCCCAGCCTGAACTGCAGGATTTGTTCTTCCTTTACCTAGCCATGCAACATCAGCAGGAGTTGCAGCCAGGATGTGGGAAGGGGTGGTGAAGAAGCCAGAGCAAAATGGCTTCAACCCTTTGAGGATTTTATCCCCTCCACCCCTCAGGTTAAGAGCATGCATAGGGTTTCCATTGCTACAGTCGTACAGCCCCAACCAGGGTGGCTCAGCAAGTAAAGCTCTTTGGGTTCTGCCATGATTGCGCTTACTTCCAAGTAAATGCACCTTGATAGGATCATCACAACTTTACAGCCTGGTCCTTTCTGTTTTGTTTTGTTTTTTTCTTGGGGAGTAAGTCTTCCTGGGTTCACCTGCTGACACACATCTCTCCATCCTTGCCCCCAGCAAGGAAGAGACATGGCTACAGTTAAAGGATACATTCTGTTCCAGGAAAAGCATTAAAGGAGGGCCCATTGGGGGATGTAGCCTGTGGTGTATCCAGATGAGGGGTGCTTATTGTGTTACTTGCTTCTGCCCCTAGAAAATGTAGCAACAGAGACATTTTGCAGAGCTAAATAATTTATTTTTTCATTGATATACAGGTGAAACTTGAAAAATTAGAATATCGTGGAAAAGTCCATTTATGTAAGCAATTGTTTTCATTAGCTACTGGAGTTTAATATATGAGATAGACTCATGACATGCAAAGCGAGATATGTCAAGCCTTTGTTTGTTATAATTGTGATGATTATGGCGTACAGCTGATGAAAACCCCAAAGTTGAAATTGTTAATTTGGGGTTCTCATCAGCTGTACGCCATAATCATCACAATTATAACAAATAAAGGCTTGACATATCTCGCTTTGCATGTCATGAGTCTATCTCATATATTAGTTTCACCTTTTAAGTTGAATTACTGAAAGAAATGAACCTTTCCACGATATTCTAATTTTTCGAGTTTCACCTGTATATATTAAAGACACGAGTCTCCCCTTCACCTTTCACTCCATCAATAGATTCCAGCCATTTCCATTATTTTTTACTAACCTTGTTTTCTCATGGCTCACCATTGGCAAAATGCCCATGTCCCACAGACGGATGAAAGCTTCATTTGGATGCTGTTTATAATAACCTCCCCAAAGTGCATCATTTTATTTTCCGCTTCATATGAAATGCTGATGCTCTTGCTTTGCCTTTTGCAGAAACACAGTTTTGATTCTCTCTCCCCCCCACACACACTCCTCCTCCCCATCTTGCTGGAAATAGAACTGTTGGGAAATCAGCTTTTTTAAAATGGTTGTCTAATAGTCTCTGCCTTTTGAATTTATTTTGTTTCTGGTGATCAAGTTTACGTTTTAGTGTTGCCTGAAGTGTTTCATTCATAAAGAGTGATTGAGAAAATAATTATAACAGGCTGTCTCTTTGACAGTGTTGGAAAAACACGGTGACTGTGCTTAGAATGATCAGAATTGCAGTGATGGTGTAGAAATTGTTTTTTGATACTTGGGGCGGAAAGGAGGGGAGTACGCATGGATAGAGGAGAGAGTCAGGAACAGAATCTAGCTCCCCAGGAGCTAGTAATGTGAGGGGTGCTGGGACCCTGTGGCAGAATGGGGTGGGTGCCTGAGGCTCAGAGGGAGCAACTATGCAAATAATAATAATAATAATTTATTTGTACCCCGCCCATCTGGCTGGGTCCCCCCAGCCACTCTGGGCGGCCTCCAACAGATATTAAAATACATTAAAATATCACAGGTTAAAAACTTCCCTAAACAGGGCTGCCTTCAGGTATTTTCTGAATGTCAGATAGTTATTTATCTCTTTGACCTCTGCTGGGAGGGTGTTCCACAGGGCGGGCGCCACTACCGAGAAGGCCCTCTGCCTGGTTCCCTGTAGCTTTGCTTCTCGCAGTGAGGGAACCGCCAGAAGGCCCTCGGCGCTGGATCTCAGTGTCCGGGCAGAACGATGGGGGTGGAGACGCTCCTTCAGGTATACAGGGACCGAGGCCATTTAGGGCTTTAAAGGTCAGCACTAATAATAACAGCAAAGGTGGTATTTACTCTGATATTGTGGCTATATTATGTATTGGGCATTTTATGTGGGGGAGGTGCTGCCCTGTCTCCCTGGCTTGGATGTTGTCGGCAGCTCTCCTCCTGATCAGTGTGTGCATGTGTGTGTGTGTGAGAAACAAATGGTATCAGGGGGGATTTCCATTGGACAACACAGCCAGAACTGCTGGTGTGATGGCCTGGGAGTCAGACTCTGATGCTGAACCTGAGGGATCCCAGCCTGCACAGGATTCCCCGCCTCCAGAACCAGCTGAGCCGGGGCCAGGGCTTGAGCCTGAAGGATCCCCACCTGTGCTGGATCCCCAGGTGCAGGCATCAGCAGAGTCTGCTCTGGCTCCTGATGGGAGGGAGGACCCATTGCCTGCAGGTGCTCCACTCCCAGCCTCTTCAGAAGAAGCGGAGGCATCCCCTGGGTCCAGTAACCCACCAGCCTCTCCTGAGCTACAGAGGCTCAGGGCAGAGAGGCGAAGGGAGTTAAGTGTCTGCAGGAGGAGTGCTCGCCTCCAGGCCCGGAGGAGAGGCGAGTCTCCGGAGGATCGGGACCGCCCTAAGCATAGGGCCAGATAAAAGCCAGCCAGACCCAGCCCAAGTTGCGTGAGCAACTTTGTTGCAAGCGTGTGCTCAACCTGCAACCTCGTGCCTTGGACTTTGACCTGCTCCCTGCCTTGCTCCCCGCCGGACTGACCCCCTTTGGACTCCCTGACCTAGGACTGGACTTGGACATCGTTTCACGGACATACCCCTGGGGCCAGCACAGCTGGTTTAGGTGCCAGTTCTAGCTTGTACTTAAGCTTGCTTCCCTCTCCTCCCTCCCCATCATTTTTCCTCGTGTGCTGTGCCATTTTTAGATTGCCAGCCTGAGACCAGGGGCTATTTTAGGACTGATTTTTGTAAGCTGCCCTGACAGCCTTTTTGGCTAAACCGGCACTGCAAAACGTGACAACAGAACCAGGGCTTTCCTGATTCATAGCCCCGCCTCTTGCCCATCCTAGATGTAAGATAGGCATAATTCAGGGGAGGAGAACCTTTTCAGCCTGTGGTTCACATTCCGTTCCGGGCAAACTGCTCAGAGCCACATGTTAGCAGTGGGGGGGGGGGGCAGAGGCAAAAGTTAGCAACACTATTAATGCAAAATGCCCCTCTCTCCTCCACCCAGGCAAGCAAAATACACTATCACAGTCGAAGGCCACATCCACTCAGGCAAAAACACTTGGGTATGAAGCAGTTTCTGTTGAAGTCAGAGTAGCGAAATCAGAGCTAAGTTGCTCAAATCATATATATGACTGACACACTTCTTTGGAAATTAAACCAATGTCCAGACTTCACTGTTCAAAAACTTTACTTGCAGAAACTTATATATGAATTAAAACATATTTGTAATCACATGCCCATCCAAGTACTGGTTTACAGTCATTTCTTCTAATTTCCAAACAATGGTATTTTCCTCTCTTTCCAGTGCTCAGCACTCAGCTTTCTATATCTCTTTTAGGCCATGCCTTGCAGCTGCTATGAGAGATTGCCATTTTTGCCTTCTCCTGCAACTTTGCTGTCTTTATTTCAAGCGGAGACGAAGCACTCCAACGCTCTATTCAACAGTGTTCACAGTGGATTATAAAACACAGTCATCTTGCTTCACATAAAACAGACTCTCTCCTTCACTAAATACCTCCCATGTGACCAATGTTAGCCAATCACATGAGAACTACTAGAGAACTCTCTAGAATTCAGTTACCAACCCGTTAAATTAAAACACACTGTAATGCATACAAGCATTTACAATTTCAGTGAATTAAATTATACTTAACAGGGCCAATGTGGGGTGGTGCCTGGGGAGGCTTCCAAGGGCCAGGTAGTGATGTCTTGAGAGCCACATTCAACTACCAAGGTTGAGGTTCCCCATCCCTGATATAAATTAGAAGAGGGATCCTCATTAGCATAAATTCCTTGTTTGCGTGAGACAATGAATAGTCTTTGTTTCCTCTGCCCTGAATGCAGTACGAGTGTTAGGAGACGTGTAGCCTTTTCTTTTGTAACGGTTTTCCAATTCATGTAGTTTGGAGAATGTTGAGTACTCGAGTCAGATGCTGCTCAGAAGGAATCTGCTTCCATGATTTCCTTAGGACCTTTGCCAATGTGTTGATTAATATGTCAAACAAAATATTCTGAATGAAATGGTGCCTCTCGGAGTGTGAAATGCATCAGTGCAAATGGCAAAGAGCAGCAGACGTTGCAGCAGGAATGCCCATATTCCTTATTGGTTGCACTGGATACAGGGGCGTACCCAGGATCAAAACTGGGGGGGGGAGGCAAGCCATGGTCATTCAGGTTGTGACATTTCAGCACGGAAAAGGCGAATGAAACCAAAATTTTAAGAAAATTATATATAATTATAGCAGTGCTTTATTACGGTAGTTATTACAATTATTTGCTTGATTTTTTAAATTTTTATTCTAGTTACATGTCTTATACTAATATCATTTTTCTTGGGTTTGAAGAAAACTTGTTCAAAACTTTCGTTTCAATCCAGTCCTGATTTTCCTTGAAGAATTTCCGATGGACGCTCATCAAACACAACCCAGTCAGTCTGTCCTCTCCCATTGTACTTCTGAGCCAGGTCTTTACCCTTCGAAGGGTACTGAAAGATCGTTCAACAGTAGCCGTGGTGGACGGGAAAGCACTTAAAATACTGATCAACTAGCGGCGGGCGGCTCAGTTTATATAGTGACGCGGAACTCACTAGACCCCTCTAGAAGATTCCCTCTTCTCTCTGCTAGAGCCCGCTAGAGACCTCTCCCTCCCTTGAATCCCACTGGCTGGCTGACATAGATTCCTCTACCAGTCGCTAGGTGGCTCTAGATACTTCTCGGTTTTTACACCATTTCAGTGTGGTAAACAACTGATTATTCGCCATCGCCCTACCTAATTTTGTTTCGTTTCATCACTTTATAACCATTTAATTTTTTTTGCTTCGGGGGGGGCAGCTGCCCCCCCCCGCCCCTCGCTGGGTACACCCATGACTGGATAGCTCCATGGAAGCGCTGCGATTCTGAGCCAGTGTTCAGCAATCTATGGAGCAGGAAGCTCCTGAACTGAACAGGCTATGAGACAGGTCAGGCACTGCCTGTATAGCAGGTCCCTTCCTATCTTTGATTCTGCACATTTGATGTCTCACTGTTGGAAGCAGGAGCGGATTCCACTGGGAAAGGGTTGTGTCCAGGGTTGACATCAGGTGACTTTATTCATTACAATGATATGTGGTTTTTCAGCTAAGGGCAGCTCCTAAAGTGACATGGAGTGGTTCTTTTTTCTTTCTTTCTTTCTTTTGCAGCAAAAAGAAGAGAAAAAGAGTATTGTGGCATCTTAACGTTGTGGTTTTTAAATGGATCGTGCAACTTGCGCTATCTTGCACTACAACAAAAGCAGACCCCCAGCGCCCCCCAAAAAAGAATAATCCCAGAGCATTTATGGTCAGAAAAAGTTGCAGGATTATAGCAGGAAGCTATGGGATATGGACTGGCTGGAAATGAAGCACTATGTCTGCCCTCAAAGCTCTGCAGGCTCAAACAGTATTGAACGCAGAATCGCGTGCAAACGCCCAACACCACCAGGAGCACAAATCATCTTGAATACACAATAAAAATGCATCTGGAGGGGCTCGTAATGTAACCTGCCCTGGGACCACATGGTGAAGGACTGGCTATAAATGCGTGTAGAACAAATAAATCCATCAACAAAGAAGTCTGTTGCTCCTGCACCTCGGCCACACACACACCTCCATTAAGGCAACCCAGAGACTTGATCACAGTTTGGTGACATATTCCAGCCCAGGCAAAAGCACTTGGGAAGGGCACAGAGCAGGCAGGTAAGGGGTGTGGCTTGTGGGTAGACCAAGGGCCAGATAGCGAAGCATTGAAGGCCACACTGCTGAAGAGTCCAGAGATCATCTTGGTTGTGAGTCCTGGAAGACCTTGCAGGCTTTTTTCCACCTGGCTGGGGAGGGCAGGACCCTAGGTTTAAATTGGTCCCGGCCACACCCCCATACCGTCTGATTGGCCGCTTGGCTACCTGGCATGGCCGGGCCTCCCCAGCGTAAGGCGGGATGCAGTCCCACCCCCCACGCTGAGGGGGGAGGCTTGGCAGCTCGCCCACAACACATCCCCACTAAGAGTTGGAGCCGATTTACAAAAACCAAGGCTGCTAAACAGACTCTAGAGCTGAGGTACAGTTTAGTGGGGTTTTCAGGGGGGCAATGTTACTGTCATTGATATTAATTTTTCGCATTTTTATTTTAGATCTTCTTGTGATCTATGTGGAAATAATTTGATTCAGTTGTGTACCTTTTGTCGTTTTATTTATTGTTTATGAATACTTCTGTTATGTTGCAGTTATGTATTTTTTCATGCTGTAAGCCGCCGTGAGCATGGTTTGAACTATGGAAAGGTGGCAAACAAATAAAATGATGTATGTATGCATGTAAATGCGAACTCAGGTCACTAAAACCAGCCTGTATCCAGCTGTCTTACTCAGTCTTTCTTGTATCTTGAGGAACAATCTGATCTTCTCCCAAGGAAACGTGCCCAGCACTGCGGCAGAGCTGTGCAGCATTAACTGGCATGCCCTCTTCTCATTATTTAAATCCGAAAGGCAGCTTGGATTTGATCATGATTGCAGCTCTCACATTTGAGCGTCCCATTGCTCAAGCTTAGCTTGTGCAAACGTAATTGAAAAACTAACCTTGCATCCAAAAACATACACACTTGCCAGCAGCCGATCTCGAATTCTATACGTGATTTGAAATAACAACCAGCATTTGGATTCTGCACTGTAAAGAATGAATGTGTGCAGTCAAGAAGGAATTAATTTCAAATATTACTGAGGAATACAAAGGGGAGTGGGATAGGCTCAGTGCATTTTTCCAAAGCAAGAACACATGGCAATTGACCACCTCTTAATTATTTTAAGGCAAGTAAGGGAGATACCACCACCCCATTCCTTGCCCTTCATAAGGGGTTGTGTAGGAAAGTGAATCCCCTTTGCTTTCCCCTAGAACTATTTGTCTGCAATTTGGCAGACTTGATCCATTCCGGAGGGGCTCCTTTGCCTGCTAATTTCATCCACTTTGGCCAAAGAAGAAAAATCTTATAGCCATGTTTACACCCTCCATTAAAGTGAATGGGAAACACAGTTTCAATTTATGGAAGAAGTTCAGAATACAAACACACAGATCAAAGTGAAGAGAGCACAGAGCAACCCGGAAACAGACCAGGTTTTTTAAAAAAAACACTTATACAGATCAAAGGTTAAACTGGGGTCCTATGCATACCCTTAGCGCATTCCCTTCTCGTCTAAGAATATAAGAAATGCCCTGCTGGATCAGGTCAAGTGGCCAACCAAATGTCAGTTTGAAGCCAACATGCAGGACCAGAGTGCAACAGCACTCTCCCCACTTGTGATGCCCATCAACTGATGCTCAGGGCCAGAGGTAGAACATAACCCCTTCCTCTCAGAATTAGACCAGGGAATTTTGTTTGATGCAGAACAACATCATTGCATGGGAGATGAAAGCCTAGAATGGTTAGATGTTGTTAGCTTCTCCCTGTTTTTGCAGGGAGGCAGTTTTGCACAGAAATGTAATGTTCCATGTTCGCCGTTGCATCTGGCTACCAGGCCAGTAGCATCTGGTGTGTGAAAGAATTGCTAAGAAAATGTACTCATGCCAGTTATGTTGCTTTGCAGCATCCTTTCTAGCACTCAGATCACTGCTAAGGACCCATGCTTGCCATTCCCTTCTGAAATATTATTGTGTGTGTGTGTGTGTGTGTGTGTGTGTATCACAATTTCTGCAAAGAAACAGTTACCCAAGTCTTGGGTACCAGGCAATTATCTCTGCAGCTTAGTACAACTTGCTACTGTCCAGAAACATGTCACAGGCTGGGATATTCCCTCCCTAATAGAAAAGCTGTTAAAAACGTCCTTTGGACAGCTGAAAGAGAACAAACAGCTGGGAAATACAGACAACTGGTCTCTTGGTTTCTGAGAATGTGCATTTTAGTGCATGTTATCTGAGCCACTAGCTGTTCCCATGCTCCAAAAAATGTTGGCACATAAACAGTCAAATGGCTGTGGTGTGCAACCTGGTCGTTTCATCCATCCATCCATCTATCCTGAAGATCCGTTCATGAAATAAGCTCCAAAAATGCATTGCATTAGAGAAACGAGTTGCTAAAACTACACACAGAAATGTTTTTACTGGGGGAAATTCATGTTAAAATGCTGATGAATCTTTATGACTTCTTTAAATCCACAAATTCCTGCAAAATGTGGAAAACTGAATTGAAGACTTGGGAAATGAGAAATTCAGAGAACTGAAACGGAACAGTTCCTTCCATCCCTAGATGCTACAAGGATGTGAATTTCAGAGCAAAAGGCCTATTCCCCCCACCCTTAAAATAGTAGTAGTAGTAGTAGTAGTAGTAATAGCAGACAGAAAAACACTGCCAAGACACCCCTGAAAAGCTAAATAGTCGATAAACCAAGTTCTCTGAGAGCAAGTGGATCATCTATATATTACAGCTACTTTATTAATAACTTGATTTTAATAGTGCTACATCATGTATCACAGAGGGAGCCTCTTTAGTGAGCATTTCCCATCACTTATTCCCTACTGTCTACCACAAAAAATTGTTTCGTTTTGCCTACCAATGTTGTTGTTGCTGCAGGTAAGATTCAGAAAAAAAGAAAGAGGAGGGAGAAAATGCTTCCCATAGTGGCATCACCACCTGCCCCTGCCCCCAAACCATTAGTTTATTCTTTGTGCTCCAACTTCACAAACACCAATACACAGCAATACACAGCAATATTTGCTAGTCCCCGCTGTCAAGTCTCCTGTCAAGCCAGTGTGGTGTAGTGGTTAAGAGCGGTGGACTCGTAATCTGGGGAACCGGGTTCGTGTCTCCGCTCCTCCACATGCAGCTGCTGGGTGACCTTGGGCTAGTCACACTTCTCTGAAGTCTCTCAGCCCCACTCACCTCACAGAGTGTTTGTTGTGGGGGAGGAAGGGAAAGGAGAATGTTAGCCGCTTTGAGACTCCTTAGGGTAAGTGATAAAGCGGGGTATCAAATCCAAACTCCTCCTCTTCCTCCTCCTCCTCCTCTCCTTCTCCTTCACTGAAGCCATACAAAACTGTAATTAGACAAATATATTGCACTTATGTAGGGTTGCCATCTTTCCAGAAATTCAGGACGCAAAAGTTGTTGAGCTCTTTTTAGCAGACTCAAAGTGGTTGAACTTTTTATAGGAAAAAGCTATTTTCGCGGGTTAAATCCCAGACATGTCTGGGAAATAGTTTTTCTCCTGTTAGATTCACAAAATGTTTAGGGGTATGCATACCCCTGCCCCCCCCGAAAAAAGCACTGGGTGGCGCTGTGGGTTAAACCACAGAGTCTAGGGCTTGCTGATCAGAAGGTCGGCGGTTCGAATCCCTGCCACAGGGTGAGCTCCCGTTGCTCGGTCCCAGCTCCTGCCCACCTAGCAGTTCGAAAGCACATCAAAGTGCAAGTAGATAAATAGGGACCGCTCCAGCGGGAAGGTAAACGGCGTTTCCGTGCGCTGCTCTGGTTCGCCAGAAGCGGCTTTGTCATGCTGGCCACATGACCCGGAAGCTGTCTGTGGACAAACGCCGGCTCCCTTGGCCTATAGAGCGAGATGAGCGCAACCCCAGAGTCGGACACGACTGGACCTGATGGTCAGGGGTCCCTTTACCTTTACCTTTAAGGGGACTGTGCTGTGAATTCAGTCGTTTCTCAGGGTGTTACGAGAGTCATAGAGGTGGGGAGTTTTCTGTGGGCCATCTAGTCTAGCCTCATATTTGATGCAAGGAACCAAGAGTTAGAGCATCCATAAGAGATGACTGGAAGACCTCTCGCCAGGGAGAACCCACCTCCCTTTGAGGCCACTGCTTCCACAGCTGAACTGCTGTCAGCCTCTCACCCTCATGAGGTTTCATGATGGTGAGGGCATTCAGCTGAAACCTAATGCGCTGAAGCCAAGGTATGGGAGGGTAGCCTTGTCTTCTGGGGCAGAAGAGAATTATTGTTAATGATATTGATGCTGTTGATTATAACGTTGAAAGGTCAGGTATATAACACCTTGAGGAGTCCGAAAACTACAATTCTGGGTATGTTAGAAACAGAAACAGAAAATGTAGACATACAATTGATGGCCAGTTTACTAACAGAAGTGTTGTCTCATACAAAGCTAGAAAGAAAAAAAGAATTCTCTCTTTTAAAGAATGGTTGCAGAAGATAAGGGAAATTGCCATAATGACTAAGTTAGCATGCTACCAGAAATGAACATTAAGCAGCCAGCATGAAGATATATTTACAGAAATATGGGCTTTCTTTATTAACTTCTGGAGTAATAAAATTAGTGGCAATATAACCCCACTTAATTCCTGCCTACCCATATAGCTTTGAGTTCCATCTATTCATCATCTTCAAAACTTATTTTCCTCTTCCATTGATAAAGGCATGTTCTGCAATGTATTTGTCTTTGATAGAATCACAGTTTATAATGAAAATAGTAGTGTTAGCCCTTTATTACTTTTTTTAATAGAGGAGGGGTAAAAATAATGTCTGTGGTGAAGCAGTGCAATATCTGAATCTGCACATGTGGAAAACCAGAGGCTATTTCTGAGCCTAAGAAGAAATAAAATGAAACGTTTCTTCATTCTGATAGGACCACAGTTAGGATGGGTAAATCTGCATGTTTCAGTTTCTCTCATTTTCTAATTTTTCCATCCTTAAGTTCAGTTCTCTAAATTTTCATATTGGCATTTAAAAAAAAAACCCTTAAGAAAATCCAACAGTCTTTTAATTTGCATTTCCCTAATATACACATTTTTAAATACAGGTAGGTAACCATGTTGGTCTGCCATAGTCAAAACAAAATAAAAAATAATAAAATAAAATAAATCCTTCCAGTAGCACCTTAGAGACCAACTAAGTTTGTTCTTGGTATGAGCAACAAACTTAGTTGGTCTCTAAGGTGCTACTGGAATGATTTTTATTATTATTATTTTGTTTTGACATTTTTAAATGTCATTTTTACTAATGTGCACTTTTTTACAAAGCACTTTCCCCTAATGTAATGCATTTTGTATTTTATTTTCACTAATATATGCATTTGTAGGCACACTTTACCCTTGTATATGATTTTTTTTTTTTTTTTTTTTTTTTTTTTTGTAAATATATTACCTGGCTGGAGAACTATATTGCAAAATAAAGCAAAGGGTCCATTTTGAAGCTTGGCTATATTTAAGTTCACCTGCTGTCTGGATAAGGTAAATTTGCCTTGCAATGTGAATTCAATAGAATTTAAGAAAACTAAAGTTAAGATTGGGGAAAATGCAAACCCAAGAGAAACCTAAATTGACAAAAGTTCTGTGCGCATAGCCTAGTGCTGTCTGCCCTGATTGGCAGTGAATTCGAACCCTGACCCTCAAAATTGTTTTGGTTGGAGTTATTAGAGATTGAACCTCTCCAAAAGTTCTAGCCATCTATTACTGAACTGTGTGCACTATTGCACCTCCTGTTTGTGGAAATTAAAAGAGAAATTAATCTCAACCGTTGAGATATTTGTCACTCATCATTGTTGAGTCAGTAACATCAATGTAACTGTTTACAAGGCTTTCCGTCTCAACACCTGCTGCCTTCTTGAATGTTTGCTTCATGTCGTCCCTGAGCAACCTTCATGCAAATCAACACACGGAGAGTTTGCTCCCCCTTCCTGGTGTGCAGTGATAATTCACTTATGTGAAGCAAGTTGGAAGGAACCACAGCATTTTTTACAGGAGCAGATATTCGAAGGTGTGCAGCAGCATCGTGCTGCAAGAAGGCAGAGTCCCCTTTTCAAACTTGCCTGGCTCCTTTGCTCAAGTTTGATTATTGGTACCAGGCGAAGATGTTTTGCTGCCTGCAGCACTCTGCAGCACTGAGCCAAGTCACTCCACCGCAAGAGGTAGAAAATCCCATTGGCATATCTCCCCTCCCCTAACAGAAAAAATACAGTATTTTGCAGCCCTTCCAAGCCACCCAGAATTTGCTGTTTGAAATGGTGCCCTCACTCAGCCTTAATAGTAGAGCCAATCCCCTGTCTATAACCTTGGCTTGGCCCAGATCCTTCTAAAATTGAAGAGCATTTGAAGTCCTCCTCCCCACAACACTTTATGTCATGGAAATTCTACTCCATATTGATCCAGAGTAGATTCCAATGTATAGTTAGCAGAGTAAAAACTGAAACATGTTGCAAGATTCCCCCCAAAATAGACCAGAGGCAATTATGTTTCATCCAGCAGAGCTTTACTGTTACTGAAGGCAAATGAGCATAATGGTCTCAAATCCAATACAGTCAGGATTGGCACTGTTCATAAGAAGTCCAGTTGCAGCAGACTTAACTTAAACTTACAAAAACTTATAATAAGTCTAAACCTTAACACTAAGCATACTATGTACAGTCATACCTCTGGTTGTGTTCACTGCGGGTTGCGTTCAGCACGGGATACGAACGCGCTGAGCCCGGAAGTGCCGAATCGCGCCGCGTACATGTGCAGATTCGGTGCTTCAGGTTGCGCTCTTTTCATGTTGCAAACAGGCCTCCGGAACGGATCCCGTTCGCAACCAGAGGTACCACTGTACAGAACACCACACCAGAAGGGAGAGAGATAGAAAAAGAAAGTGAAACCCAGGCTCCTTCTGGCCTGTTATTATATAGTCAGCATGATCTTGACAGAAAGAGAACCAGTTTAAGCCAGCTGTACTCAGCTTCTCTGAAGGAATAACCCAAACATCATGAACCTTCTGCTTGCTTCTTTCACACAGAGAAGCTTCCAGAACCCCATTGAATGAATTAGACCAATACTTTCTGCACCAAGAAATGCAAACTGACACTTTACACCCCTTCCACAAACATCCCTTGAGAGTCCCACGGCAGCTCTAGCATAAGAATGGAAAGTCTGTTGCCCCAGGTGGGTGCCGTTCAACTTTCTGGGAACCACATGCCAGTGGAACCTGTACACAGTGATGTATTTTCTACACATAAAGTGATTTATCCTCCATCCACAGTTCTAAGACACATTCCGTCCTGTAGAAGAACACGCAAGGAGGGTGCAAAACTAGCAAGAATGTGGGAAGAGTCCCAAGACTCTTGGACTCAGACCTAAGGCTCCCCACTCCTGCACTAAGAGCAAGCCAAGCTGTGCTGTGCTCCTCCACAGTGTCCTTCCAATTTAATCAGCCTTGTTGAGAAGACCTTCCAAGTACATCACGTCCCACATAAATTGATGGGCTCTGATTTTGGATAGCCTGACTTCCACCCACTGAAGTGCATTAGGCTAGCCTTACTTGCACTCGGCCCCATCCACTTAAGGCAGTATCATACCACTTTAAACAGTCATGGATTCCCCCAATGAATCCTGGGAAGTGTAGTTTGTAAAGGGTGCTGAGAGATGTCAGGAGACCCCTGTTGCCCTCTTAGAGCTTCAGTTCTCAGAGTAGCTTATCAATCAAACTTTCTTCCCAGGGAACTCTGGGAAATAGAGCTCAGTGAGCGGCATGATACTGCTTCAAATGCATACAGCCTTACTTTTGATTATGGAAGTTTGTTTAACATGTCCTCATGCTGACTAGTGTTGCTAAGCAACACTGAGAGTAACATATGTGCTGGCTGGAGTCTCCTTTGCTAGTTTACAGGGGCTGCTTTTCGCTCCCTAAATTTTGCCAGCTAGATGAAAGGTTCCTACAGGATACTGACGTGTCGTCAAGGTGTGCATTGCAAATGGCACCAAGATCAGAGGCTCAACTGAACGAGCCACGGTACTACAATGCATGCTAAATAATAAGTCGGGACTTTAATGCTACTCCTAATCTGAGGCTGTGGAACTGCTTGGTTCTACATCCATTTCCTCCCTGTCACAACTCCAGGGGTGTTTACTTCAGCGCCAGCCAGGCTGAAAACCTATTTAAAGACATCAAAGAAGGAAGAGTAGCATCTTGGATTAAAAAAATGTTCTCTGCGTTGCGAATGACATGTCACCTTAATAGGCTACAAAACATCTCTCTCTCTCTCTCTCTCTCTCTCTCTCTCTCTCTCTCTCTCTCACACACACACACACACACACACACACACACACACTTCACTCTTGTTAGTGTTGGTGCACAACTCAGCGACCAGCAACAACGAAAAACTAAGGGTTGGGTACTAGGCCATATCTGAGTTTCTGTCCAAAGGCCTGAACAGGGCCAGGTTACCTGAAGTTCTGCCTACCATAGGAGCCAACTCCTAGGGGCTGAGGTCCCTTTGCCCCACCCCAATAAATGGGCAGTGCCATTCAAATGGTGTGCATTTGACATGTATTGTGATCAATTGTGTGGTGAGGGGCTTACCTAGATCCCACCAAGATTTTATTCCAGTTGCCAAACATGCTGCCTGCCCCAGTATAGACAACTATAGTTACTTAGATCATCTCATGGTATTGCACCCTACAGAATATTACTGAGTGGTGACCTCCAAAAAGGGCATTTTCTGCAACTGCCTCTGTACCAGGGGCGTAGCAAGGTAAATTGGTGCCCGAGGGGGGGGAATTTGTCAACCCCCCCAGGTGTGGGAAGGTCAGGTGGTACCCGGTGCGGAAAATTTCTTGTCAACACCCCCATTGATTCCCCCCCCAAAAATGGTTTTACGTTATTTCATATTTTCTTACAAAGGAATAATAACAAGTAATAATAATAAAAAACTTTTATTTATATCCCACCCTCCCCGGCCAAAGTCGGGCTCAGGGTGGCTAACATCAGATACATAACATTGGTATAAAATCAAACAATAATTAAATTACCTCCTAAAAACATCTCAAAATCAAATTAAAGTCTAATTAGATGGCTTTCCACAGGGTTAGGGTTGGGAACAGTAAGTGCTCCACTGAACTGAAATTTCAGCCTTCACGACATAGGAAAACAGCCAAGTAAACAGCTATTTTGGTGGAGGAGGGTCAAGATATTAACCGATATGCATGAAATTTCATATATAGCTATATAATCCCTAGTATAGTAAGATAAGACCTTTGGAGCAGGCATTTTAAAAAAAAAATTCAATCCCCCCCCAAATTGTTCCTTGATAATTTGTCACCCCCTCCATTATGGAACAAGGGCCGGCTTGCCCCCCGCCCCCCTTGCTACGCCCCTGCTCTGTACTGTGGAATTCCGTTTTCTCTGCCATACATGAAGCAGCAATGATCAGTTACTCCAAACACCTTGTAAAGAAATACCTTTTTGCAAAGGTTTACCCGACCAATAAGATTCGACCCAGTTTTTGTGTATTTGCATTGCCTGAAATCCTGTTTTTATATGCTCTTTCTTACTGGTTTTATTTTTTTAATCTTACAATTTATTTTTGTTTAATGGTATCGTTTCCTGTTTTTATGTTGCTCTGCCCTTAAGAGATTTTTAAAAGACCAATGCTATGAAATACAAATAAATAAAGTAGGGCTGTAGGGTTTTCATCAGATTAAACTCATTAAAATGAATGGATATGACAAAGGTGCATTAATTTCAGAGGGTCTACTCTGAGTACAACATAACTGGATGCGATCCATGGTTTTACATCCCTGATTATTTCAAATCAGGATGCAGTGGGGCCTAGAGGTATTCAGCAAGATCAGTTCTAGAAGTGACAAATGAGTCTGAAGGAACAAAAACCAGAGACCAGAGGCAGATAATGTGGTCCAATACAGGCAGAAGGATGGCTTCCTAGAAATGGCATCTATATGGCTATACAAAGTGGGGCAGCCTTATATAGGGTCAGCTATTGGCTCCTCAGATCACCGGATTGATTTGGACTGGCCAACTTTAGTTTTTCCTTCTGCCACTTCAGGGTGCTGCTGTGGACTACCAAAGGTCCGACCAGACAGGACAAGTGGTACAGGGAAGTTGGGTACCAAGTGCAGTTAGACCTGCAGCAGCAGCTGAAGCTTCCAGGAAGAGGTTCTCACCCATTATTGCCTTCCCCAGCATTTCCCCTTTTGCTGCTGTCTCTCCTGGAGTAGAGAAGAGGAGCTGGTTGTAAGCTATCTATCCTGGTGAGAAGACCCTCTTTCCCCCACAAACTGTGTTTTTAAGCCAGACTTCCAAGCCTCTTTGGAGTGCAATATGAGCTGAACCAGCAGATGGAACTTTATAGCCTGTTAACTCTCTTTATGATTTGCACTTAAGTCGAGATTCTTTCCTTTTTGTAATGTCGAATTTGCTCTATTTTGTATTGGCTAAACCATTGACCTTTCCGGTCTTGATTTTATACCGGGCACAACCTTGACAGAGTTTGGGCTCCTAATAACCGTAGAAATGGCTTCTTTTCCTTCATTTCGTTAAGCAGAGAGCCTGTTGGTTGGCATCAGTAGCAACTGTTGGGACGGCATGACTGGAGGACCATGGCTCTTATGGCTTCCCCCCAGAGCCGCCCGCTGGCACTTAATGGAGGAAGAAGAGAGGGGTGACAAAGCGGGAAGCTTGACTTGGTGTGGCGGGTGGCAAGAGAGCCAGTCCAACACACCCACCGCAATATGCTGCACAAGGCCAAGCTCCTCATGTCACACACCCAGGGCCATCTTAAGTAAATCCGGTGCCCTGGCGCGAAGATCCCTCTGGCGCCCCTCATGCTCCGCTGGGCAGGGCCAGGTGTGGCGGGCAGCCAGAGGGCACACAGGGGTGGGTGGTGATGCTGCCAGCTGTGCTCTACCTCTGCCTCCACCTGTTCAGCTGAAGCGGCGGTGCGGCGCTGCTGTCCAGGGAGCCCTGGCTGCAGCGCTGACGGGAGGCTCACCGACGGCCTCCCCGCGTTTGCAGCCCGAGAAGAGGTGGGCAAGAGCGGTGCTGCCTGCGGGGCTGCAGGGCGCAGGCGCCCTCCTCAGGCCTTGGTGTCATGGCACCTTGCGCCAGTAGCCTCAATGGCTAAGATGTCCCTGCACACACCACCCCTCTCCCTCTCAGCAAGCACCAGTGATCCGCCATGTTGGGAAACCGGGAGAGCAACAGTGCCCCACCCTGTGCCACCCCACTGACTGCTACTAGTTGCAAGAAGGGGAGTGGGTAGCACTGTGGTCTAAACCAATGAGTCTTTTGGGCTTGCTGATCAGAAGGTTGCAAAGTATAGAATTAAAAACCCACATGCTTTAGTGGAAATGGCATGGACAATTGGAATTAGGGGCAATTCTTTTGCCATTAGCCAAATTGCATAGAAAACTATATTAGGAAAAATTTGCTCTAAAATGCAGATGACTTTTGACAAAGACTTTAAAAAGAAATCATGATGTGGAAGTGTTGAGAAATGAACTTAAGAAACTGAGAGAAACAGAAAGTGTCCGATTTGCCAATTCCTGCAGGTAACATCCCTTGGCTTTTGAAGTATTTTAATTTACTTGTTTCAGCATTGAGGGTGATTTGTGAGGCAATTGCAATCCAGGTGGATGGATCTTTTTTGGGGGGGGGGGAACCCTCACAGTTCCTACAGATGTTTGACCTCAGCAAGACCGTATAAATTTACTTTAGCTGAAATTCAGTGGCAACTCGACAGATGTGTTAAAACCCCTGGGAAATGTCACTGGCTTTACAGCTTGGCTTACCTGAGTAAAACCCTCCAAATTCTCAAATTTTGCTTTAGAAGATAAGTGTTGTATAAGGGCACTAAGGTCTCCCTTGTCTCCAATTCATTTGCAATGGGGTTTACACTGTTGACATTTACGATGGGTCATGTACCGACGACACATACAGGATTTATAGAGGTAATAATTAGGTTAACTAATTTGCAGCTGCACTGCTGAAGATTCATTATAACTGTTTTGTTCAATTTGTCAAGTTCTAAAAATAATAAGGAGTGAAAGCATATCTCATGGGAAGTTTCAAGGTTAAATTTACAGGCACAGACCTTACAGTGCATGCAAATGATGCTTAAGGATTGGGGCGGGGGGGGGGGGAATACACTTCCATTTCACTGCCCATATGCACATGGAAAAAGAAAACAAAGACATGCTCTGTCCATGAAACCACATCTAGTCATCAGGTGGAAGACCTCTTGCAAAGACTTCTGCCCAGGCCTGATATTTATTGTGTGGTTGTTGTAGACACAAACCTAGACTTCTTCTGACCCTAGAGATGCTGCTGTGAGCTCTGTTATGCGCAGATTCACAGTGGGGAAAGCATCAGACCTGTGAGAGGTCTTGAGTTTGGGTCTGCAAGCAATGCCAATGAAGGCACTAGTGCAGCCTGATCCAACCTCTGCTTGCCATATTTGCATCAGGGTGATACAAGTGATGGTTGACTCATTTTATCCTCAAATCAACCTGACTCAGAGACAAAGCACTTCTGCAAAAGGCCAGAGTTGTTTCTCTAGAGGGTTCTGGGTTTTTTTGCATTTCCCTGTGACAATTCAGCACACTGGGACAACCTTCTCCAAACTTTGGATACCCAGGTATTGCCAACATCGATTCCCATCAGCCCCAGTGTGCATGTAAAACTCTTCCCAATATTCACTTTCTCATCAATGTGTATAATTTTTAAAATCAACTGTGTAAGCCCCCCCCATAACTGTCTTAAAAAACAACACCTACAACTTTCCAATTACAGGTAGGTAGCCGTGTTGGTCTGCCATAGTTGATAATAATAATAATAATAATAATCATCATCATCATCATCCTTCCAGTAGCACCTTAGAGACCAACTAAGTTTGTTCTTGGTATGAGCTTTCGTGTGCATGCACACTTCTTCAGATACCTGAAGAAGTATCTGAAGAAGTGTGCATGCACACGAAAGCTCATACCAAGAACAAACTTAGTTGGTCTCTAAGGTGCTACTGGAAGGATTTATTTATTTTTTATTTTTTATTTTGTTACAACTTTCCAAATACCGTAGCCTCTAAGGTAGGTGCTTCAACTCCTTGAACATGTCAGTTGCCTTTTTGTTTAATATGCTGCTGCTGCTGCTGCTTACGGCACAGTACATAAAGCACAATTACTGCTTCCTCCCAGTTTTTTTTTTATGTAAATAAATTAGAACTGCACTTGTTAGCTGCACTAAAATAAAGGATCTGTCAGTGTTTCAAATTACAAACCTCTTTTCTGGGACTTATATCCAGTTGTTAAAAGTCTCTTCAGAATACAAGGCACAAATTAAGTTGGCAAACATGATCTTTTCACATTTATTTACATGTTGTATTTTTGTTGTTTTTAAATGATCTTGGGAAGCACAATTAATTAATGCTTGCAAATTAATCTCCCCATGAGATAGTTCTTTGACAGATGTGGTGGAGCTACTAAACGTGTTCATTATTTTTGTACCGTTAAGACAAATTTACACTAGATGGACACGGCTTGTGACCATGACCAATGACTTTTTCAGAAGTCAGCGGAGGTTGTGGCAACTGTGGTGTAGTGGTTAGAGTTTTGAACTAGAACTGGGGAGTCCTGGGTTCAAATCACTCGGCCGTGCTCTCTAGAAAGCAGCAAAGTGGAAGCCGCTGATTGATTTGATTTGAGCTAAGATGTTGCCGTGCATGTTTCGTGGCTTGCTTTTGTCACAGTAATTCATGGATTTTGTAGTGTTGAAGCCGTATGAACACTTCATTGTTTCAAAATATTTTGCCCAGCTTTTGTCCAGGTTGCACAGCAGATAACACTTGTGCTCCAACCTTACTAATTTTCTCTGTCTCCTGTATTGTCCCAGTTTGGATCTAACTAATCTGCTTCACGAGACAGGAGAACTTTAAAGAGGAGAAAGAGGGATTTACCTCTTCACCTCTTACACCAAAGCTGTGGGGGCTGGTGGGCCAGTTCCCTTGACTTGCTGGGCCAGCGCTGGTTGATGGTTAGCCATGCCTGTTTTAAACGATGAATGTGCATGTTCCCACTCCAATCACAACTTCAGATCGGCCCAGACCCAACACAAACTGATTGGGCTAACCTGCCTTGGTCCGGTGGCCCAAATCAATTCAGGGGCCAGCCCTAAATGTTTGAAATGTTTTTTTAAAAAAACAACAACAACGACAAACAACAACCCTAAATAACAATAGAGCCAGGAGGGAAGAAAGAAATGCTACATCTCCTTCCTTCTATCTCAACTACATCGCAGCAGGATTGAACTCCCCACTCTCCAGCTGTGGGGAATTTTTTTTTTGGCCAACAACCCCATGCTGTTCTTTGCATTGGCTGCCTGCCTGTCCTTTATCTGCCCTGCCCACTGCCTTACCTTACGCAGCCCCAGATTATTCTGGGTGGGCTGACCCGACCCAGGGCTGTCCCAACCTGATTCTACTGAAGCTCATATCCACTCAAATCAGCCTGTTTCAGTTTGGAATTTGGCCAAATCGGGTGCACACAGCCTTAGTTCAAACCTATTTCCAACGTGGAGTTTTCAAACTGTAAAAAGTGGATGAAAATTGTATTCCGGGAGGTTGCTTTAAATTTTCCTTTGCATTAGTCACATTGGGTTTTGAACAATCTCACCAGCCGAACTGAAGGCAAAATTAGTCTCGCTTTAGCTAAGATTGTTTCATTATCTCGGAGATCCGGTATAATTTGATGTAGCTGCATGAACCCCTCATTAACAGAACAAGAAACACTTGAAATAGCTTAATCGTGCCACTGCCTTCTCATTTCTGACTTTTGCTCCTGCCTGATAAAACACAGATAATTTTAACTCTCTCTTGCATTTTTTGTGTGTACCTCAATTTTACAAAAGGAGGGGCAGAAACACAGTGAAGCACTGAAGGTTTTCTGCTCCAGTCCCAATTTCCACAGACCGTAGACCATATCATGCACATACTGCTGTCCTCTGTATGTAGAAACAACCCCAAAAGTCCTCAGAATTTCACTGCAATGACCTGGGAATCTCAGTCTGGGACCCTCATATCACAATTTTATGCTTCTTTATTTAATCCACTAGAATTTATTTTAGGTGGCTGAGCCTTATATGGCTAAGCCATTTTTTAAACATTTCTTGAATGTCTTTTTTTAAAAAAATAAAATAAAAAATGAAGGCATATGACAGTAGATTAAAAATTAAAAACTTTAAAGAAAAAGACAATAATACAAAACAGTGAAAACCACCCCATACAATCAGATTCATGAAAGTAGAGGAATGTCTTCAGTTGGTGCTGAAAGGCTGTCAAAATTGGTACCAGTCATGCTCGCTTCGGCAGCATATATGCTAAAATTGGTACCAGTCTGGCCTTACTGAGGAGAGCATTCCATGGAAGATGCAGCTGTTTACATCACTTTTTAGCTACCCCTGTTTTCTTATATTTGTTTACTATTGATTGATTTGCTTTTTGCTTTTTTTTAAGGAAAAAGGCTTACCCTGCCCTGATATTGTCAGTGATGAAGGGCAGGCGATAATTATTTCAAAATAAATAATCAGTAAAATAAAAGGGGTTATGATATCACTATCGAGGACCTTGGAGAGCTCATAGCATGAAACTTACTTAGAATGGCCAGGAGAATTTCTCCCAGGCCATGCTAGGCTTCAACTTACCACTTATGGACAGTGACACAGGGGTGATACCATTGTACTGTACCTAAAGAAGCCCAAAGAGGCTAGCTCTGAGACCAGCTAATTCAGAAGTCTAACTAGTCTGTGAAGTAATGCTTCAGGAACTGGAAAGCACCAGGAAGTGGAGCAGAAACAGTTAGAAGTCATTTGCTACAGACTGCGGCACTTATTGCAAGAAAAAAAAAAAAGTCAAATGTTACTCCAGACACAGTCCTTCCATTCTCAGCTCAGGCTTTCAGTCTTGCCCAGAGCCACTTTATTGGAAGGGAGAGAAAAAAAAACTGCAAAAAGAACATAAGCACATGTTCTGGAGAGGATGAAAGCAGCAAAAGCCCCTTCTCCCTGAATTAATCTGTAGCCAAAAACCACTTTACACATTTAAAGCACTTTAAGAAGTTATAAAGTCAAATAAACCACCAGATGAGGAAGTGAGAGGGGGAGAGGGAGAAAGAAGATCATTTATCTTCCTGCAAATGTTTGGCTTTTTAGGTAAGTATAATCTGTTCTGTGTCATTGATCAATGCGAAAACACTATGTCCCACTTGCCCTAATTTAAAACAGGACAGAATAATAACTTATGGTTAAACCTGCTGGTTGCAGCACAACTCTTATTGAAGGTGACCTTTACAGATATCCAAGCAAACTGGGTTATACGGAGCCTGCATTTCACCACTCAACCTCTGCAAAATCCAAGCTGGAAATCAATGCTCCTTCTGAAAAGGATATGGCAAGCTCTTGCCTCCATTTCTCAATGTTCTTTAATTTCTTTTGAGGAGGGGGAAGAAATGCTTGGGAATGCTACAACTGATCTTACATTGTGACTACACAGGTGCTCCTTCCTGGTTCTGTCCCTTGTGGGCTACTGCACATCTTGCATGCAGATAAGCCACAAAGAGTCCCCAAAGTCTAGCCTATGCTTCATTCAGCAACAGAGCCAGCCCTTTCGTTAGGCAAACTGAAGCAACTGCCACAGGCTTGGAGGAGTGACAAATTGTGGCCACAGATCAGAATGCAGTTAATCCAATTGCATTTCTTTGAATTTTGTGATGTAGTTTTTTGTTGAAAAATGCATACAAAAATAGGTGCAAAATGCATATTTCAGAGGGAAATGTATGCAAAACCGTATGCATAATTTGGGGATAAAAGACATTAAAAAGCATTTTAGGGGTAGCATGCCTACAATTTAAATGCTAATATTTTGTGTATGTTTAAAAACAAATCCACAGAAAGCAGGTTGGAATGAACACATAATTAAACATATGCTCTAATGCCCCATTCATTCCTGGATTCAGGTAGGTAGCTGTGTTGGTGTGATGCAGTCAAAATATATTAAAAAATTGAAAAAAAATTGTTCAGTAGCACCTTAGAGACCAACTAAGTTTGTTCTGGGTATAAGTTTGAAGAAGTGTGCATGCATATGAAAGCTTATACCTAGAACGAAATTAGTTGGTGTCTAAGGTACTACTGGAAAAATATATATATATATGTGTGTGTGTGTGTGTGTGTGTATTCCATTCATTCCTAGTTAGGCCCAACATTCAGCCTGTTCTTTCACTGGGATTGATCGATGGTAGAACACTATGCATATTGGACTATATTTGTAGCATAAATGGGTTGGGGGAGATTGTTGCCATCTTTCCATTAATGTAGCTTGAGAATAGCTGGTGCCTTGCTGAAGCAATATAGGTTTCCGCAGTCTTTTAAAAACCCTAAATTGATTTTTCCCATTTCCACAACATCTAACATTTCTAGTGCCACAAATGAACTGGATACATCTGTTTGCAAATTAAATTGCAAATTACTTAATACAAAACTACAAAAGTGTATATAGAATTCCTGTTACGAACGCTATCATAGTAGGGTTGAATTCATGTACATGTGTAGCTGCGATCATTGTAACTGGCAAGCATATGCATCAGCTAATTGGATTATCCATTTGGCATGACTTTATTGTTGACACGTGCAGACTTAGGAGATTCTAGCGAATCAAAGAGGCACTTACATATGATTAAATCTCCCTGTTGCCAATGACTTAGTCCGCATTTCCCTTCCAATGGACAAACAAATGGCCATTTATCAAATAACCAAACTGCATTTGTTATTAGAGATATTCCTTGGATTCAAACATCTTGTAAATCAGGGGTGATGTACCTTCTTGCAATCCTCTATTAATTTTGATGGATCTGCTTTGGGTAAGACTTAGTTGAATACCAATAAAACTTTCCTTAATGGGGTGGCTCCACAACTGATCTTGAAAAAAAAAAATATTTAGACATGTAATCTTATAACATATGTGTGTGTGTGTGTGTGTGTGTTTAAAAAGTTGATTTTATCAGTATTTTGTTGATATTATTTTTTGTTGTTTTTAAGAACTATTTTATACAATTTTTTGTAAACCGGTAGTTTGGTTTCCTTTATTATTAAGTGTTATATAAATCTTGCTAAAATAAACAACTTAATGGCTACGTCTGTAAGGATGTGTTAACCCTCCTGTTTACTGTGCACTCGCTGCAATTCCAGCACTGGGATTTTAAACCTGTGCTTAAACAACATTATCTAAAATGCACATGTATCCTGTAATTTGCTATAAGAGACTACTGTTTGATTCATTGTTTCTCATAACAGTTTCACACCAATTGGAGGAGCCCTTAAGCCATTCTTAATTTGTCTCTACCCGAAGTATGAACACCTTTGCATCTGTGTCCTGGGCTGGCTGGACGCAGAGCAATGGTGGGAGGCACCCGGTGGGGAATCCCCAGGGGAAGAAGGCTCAGAGACTGGGGATAGGCAGTGGGATGGTGTGGAGTGGTCAGAGGGAGAAGACAGGGAGGAGGAGGTATCAGTAGCTGAAGAGGTAACAGGGTTTAGTGAGCAGGGAGAGTCTGTGGCAGAGAGAAGTCCAGAAGCAGAAGCAGGAGAGGAAGGAGGCCAAAAGGCAGAGATGAGTCAGGCTGGTGAAGAAGCCAGGCTTCCTCCCCTTTCTGTTGCAACAAGCTCCCGCCCAGGACCAGGAGAGGTATGAAGAGGGAGGAGCAAAGGCAGGTATGCTGGTGTGGTCTCAGATTTCTTGGGCCCAGGAGAAGAGGAGCATTAGGCAGCTGTGGGAAGGCAGGGACCATCACTCTCCACAACTGCCTCCTAGGGGCGTGACCTACCAAGAAGAGTTGCTGTGCTCATTAGGCCTGGCACTCATGAGCAGACCTCTTCTAATAAAGAGCTAAATTCACTTACTCTGTGTGATTTATTGCTGGCCCGCTCTTGACAACAGGGCAGACAGAGACATTCCCATGCCATCAATGGCCCCTGGTGTGCACACAAGCAGAAACAAATCTGTAATCAATGAAGCCATGCTGATTTGGACAGCTGGGGAGAAAGAGATGTGAGACACACCGGAAAGGAAGGATAACTTCACTGTGGTCTAAGGCACTAATGTGAGCACACCCTAAGTTTAGATTCTCTGCTGGTGTGCTCCTGAATTGCTCTCCTGTGTCCCTACTCACTGAGTGCTTTGGTTCCTATTATCATTACACCCTAAACCTGCATTCACTCTACAAGTCTAAGCAACTAGGGTTGTCAGAGCTCCAGGTCTGACCTGAAATCTCCAAGTTTGCCTGGTCCCCTCCAAGGGGCAGGGGGAGGGCTTGAAACTCCTGGTGGGTGAGAGTGCTGATGATAATAATTAAGAAGACTGTGAATGCAGCTTGCAAGCTTCAGCCCAATAGAAGCCTGCTGCAGCTTATAGCATAAACACTCGGGGGTTGTGTGTGTCTGCTCACCTCTGCACCATTCTCACAATTAACCTCCATTTCCAGGGCCCAAACCTGTGAAATCACCAAGGGCCACGCCTAGATCTCAGGTTTGGACTCTGAAATCTCAAGGTCTGGGGTGTTCCTGACTTGGCACCCCTATAAGTGGCATCTAAGGGAAGTGCTTTTCTGCTCCTTACTGTCCACCAGACTTCTCTGTCTGCCACATTTGCTCACTCCAGCACTGAATCGTCTAGGTCTGAGAGCGGTTTCTTGTAATATATTATTTTATTTCACTGTTAATTCCACTTGTCTCATCTTTCCCTTGACTGCTTAGCTTCTGTGTTAGGAGAGCACTGATGCTAAGAAAAAGAGGTTAGGAAGGTTTTTACGTCTACATGAAGGCCAACCGTCTGCTTTGTAATTTTGCATATATTTCTCTTTGCCTTCTGCATATTAATTGTCCTGCGGCATTGCTCTCCTGAGTGGTCCCTGCAAACCATCACATTTTTATTTTCCAGTGATGACTTTAAAGCTGACTCAAAGGTTAATTGTAGTTCAGACAGTAGGCTTGTTATTTCAAAAAGGGTTTTAAAAAAATAATACAAAAAATACCACTAATTCCACTAGCCTAGCCTTTCCCATAACCGCTTAACATCTGTGTCAGGGTAACACCATAATTACAGCTTTGCGAAAGTTTCCTAATTTCTGTCACAAATTCCTATCTTCTCTATCCAGACTTCCTTAATCATGCATTATGTTGAAATCATTTTTACTGGGCGCTTGGTGAAAAGTTACGAGTCTTTCTTCTACAGATTTACTGATGCTCAGTTCCGATGACCCTCTGAACCGTGGTTTGAAGGTGTGTGAAGGAGCAAGCTGTTGTTTCCCATGCTAAAAGAGCCCTGCTGGGTCAGGTTGGCAGGGCAGCAGGAGTGGAGCGAAGTTGTTCACCTGCTTTCCAAATGCTAAGCATCGCTGCCACTTACCAAGAAGGAGAGGTGGCAGAGAAGTCGGTGCGGTGTAGGCATGGTGGAAGCCAGGACCGGTCCTACCATTAGGCAGAGTGAGGCAGCTGCCACTGGTGACAGGTGCTGGGGAGTGACAGCAATGTCTTGGAGCACCGGGCTGTGTGTATCTCATGCAGCCTGCCCTGCATGCCCCAGGTGCAATGTCATCCTCATCCTCATCTTATCTGTATGCCATCTTTCAATAGTTAAAACCATACTCAAGGTAGCTTACGTGAAAAAAAATCACATAATTAGAAACGTCAAAAAAGTAGTCATAATCAGTGCTTTTTTCTAAAATAATAATAATAATGTTTAGGGTTACTCTCATTTTGACTCAAGTAAATCACCTTTTCAACCACAGAGCCTAGGGCTTGCTGATCAGAAGGTCGGCGGTTCGAATCCCCGTGATGGGGTGAGCTCCCGTTGCTCGGTCCCAGCTCCTGCCCACCTAGCAGTTCAAAAGCATGTCAAAGTGCAAGTAGATAAATAGGTACCGCTCTGGTGGGAAGGTAAACGGCATTTCTGTGCGCTGCTCTGGTTCGCCAGAAGCGGCTTAGTCATGCTGGCCACATGACCCGGAAGCTGTACGCCGGCTCCCTCGGCCAGTAACGTGAGATGAGTGCCGCAACCCCAGAGTCGGACACGACTGGACCTAATGGTCAGGGGTCCCTTTACCTTTACCTTAAATCACCATTTTATAGTTCAAATCAGGGAAAATAAATACAGTAAATGGACAAAAGTACAAAGATTCACAAAATGTTTTTTTCATAAATCAGTGTCTTCTTAGTGTCTGCACCTAGATTGTGAAACACTTCATCTAATGAAGTCCAATTGGCCTCTGACTCACAGTTTCTCATCAGTTTCTAATGATTGCTTTGTTCTGGCAGAGCTTCCCTGTATCTGACGGGTTATTTTTTAAACATTTTTTAAAGCTGATCCTGTTTCCTTGGTGGATTGGATTTTCATAAATTAAATTGTAATTTTAAATGTCGTAAGTGGTGCACCAAAAGGGCAGGGTATAAATGTTTTAATAAAATAAATATGAATAAATGGGAGGAAAGTTTGCCTTGGGCTATAGTGAGTTGCCCAAGAGTATTGCCAAGCCTGATCAATATGTTCATATGATGAAATAACAGATGAAGTAATTTATGAAAGCTGCACAATATATGTTTTATATCATAAAGACATTATAGAGGGACTGAAATGTTTCCTCAGAACCTTCCTTTCACCCAACCCCCTTAAAAACTTACCTTCTCACACTATTACTTCTGATCAACTATTTCAACACCATTATTATTATTATTATTATTATTATTATTATTATTATCCCGCCCTTCATCACAGGATCTCAGGGTGGTTCACAGGATAAAATACAAGAGAAACACAGAAATAAATGGTTAAAACTAAAACATTGAAACAATAACCACCTCTTCCCGCAAACACATTTAAAAGGCCGTAGAATATTAATCAGTCAAAGGCCTGGGTGAAGAGCAGGGTAGATTTTTTAAAGTGGAAGGTAACAAATTGTCATGGGTCAAGTGATTCAGCCAATCAGGGATGATGTAGCTATGGTGATGATGTCATCACAATCAGAGTTAGCTACACAATTATGCAACTAAGTCTGTTGAAGACAGGAAGCAGTGTTGTGAGTCTTTATCACCTTCCTCGTGATTCAGATGCCTTCGCTCTTTGTAAGCTTCCTTGTGAATGCAGCAGATTTAGATATGTGATGACATCATGAAAGCCTACTCAGAGTGAGGGTGGTGGTATCCTGCCCTTATCAATTTAGATGCTCTCCATTTGGTCACCAAAATGGGTGTGCATTATTTGTGTGATGATGGAAGTTTTTAACAACCCTTATTTGCTACAGTGCTAGCATTCAACCCTAAATATAGCCCAGCAGTATTTGAATAACAATACTGATATCTATGAAAGAGATTAAAAACACATTTAAAAAATCATTGTGCCTGTGTTTTCAGGTGTTCCTCAATTCCATATCTTGGGGCTGTGAGAAAAAAGGTATTGATTCCAAGTGTTCCATAGCATATCATGGGCATGAAAGGAAAAAAAAGTTATTCCATTTTTATTTTATTTTCATGCTGTTCTGAAGCCATTGTTGAAGATGAATTTTCTGGCTCTTAAAGCATGCAACACTTTAAAGCAATGGGCACTGGATCAATAAGAGACATTATTCTGTATCACATATATAGCTACAAATAATGTAATACAATACGGTTACAAACATCATGGTCATTATATGAAATCCAAACCCCTAAATAATGTCATATTTTGCAGCTTTCTGCAGGTCTTGTGTTCTTTCCTTTTTTAAAGCTGAAATAAAAAGCTACTTGTCACCTCTTATTTTATGGAGGTGTCTCTGTTAACAGCAGGCAGAAAGTTCTTCCATTTTTGAAAGCTTCCAAACATCTGCTAGCTAAAAAAACAACAACTAAAACCTGTGCATCCTAAAAGTTGTAACTAAGACCTCAATCTGCACAAGACATTTAAAGCGGTATCACACCACTTTAAACCCTGGGAAGTGTAGTTTGTTAAGACTTGTTCGGAGACCCCCTATTCCCCTCACAGAGTTCCCTGGGAAGAGGAAATGATTGTTAGAGCACTCTGGGAGTTGTAGCTCTGTGAGGGTAATACGGGTCGCCTAGCAATTCTAAACACCATTAACAGATCACAGTTCCCAGAGGTCTTTGAAAGCTCCGTAAGACACTCCTATGAGTTTTCTTGCCAAGAATGGGGCTAAGCTACACATTACATGTGGTGTTCCCTAACTGGCAATAGCAACATTTCTGAGAGCCAGTGTGGTGTAGTGGTTAAGAGCGGTAGACTCGTAATCTGGTGAACCGGGTTCGCGTCTCCGCTCCTCCACATGCAGCTGCTGGGTGACCTTGGGCTAGTCACACTTCTCTGAAGTCTCTCAGCCCCACTCACCTCACAGAGTGTTTGTTGTGGGGGAGGAAGGGAAAGGAGAATGTTAACCGCTTTGAGACTCCTTCGGGTAGTGATAAAGGGTATCAAATCCAATCTCCTCCTCCTCCTCCTCCTCTAAAAGAGCGTCTCCACCCCCATTGTTCAGCCTGGACACTGAGGTCCAGCTCCAAGGCAAGGACCTTCTGGCGGTTCCCTCACTGTGAGAAGTGAAGTTACAGGCAACCAGGCAGAGGGCCTTCTTGGTAGTGGTGCCCGCCCTGTGAAATGCCCTCCCATCAGATGTCAAAGAAATAAACAACTATCTGACTTTTAGAAGATATCTGAAGGCAGCCCTGTTTAGGGAATTTTAATGTTTGATGTTTTATTCTGGGGAAACCCAGCCAGATGGGTAGGGTATAAAAATTATTATTATTATTATTATTATTATTATTATTATTATTATTATTATAAAAGGCTGGAACAGTAAATCATACAGATGCAGCAGGCAACTGCTCCTGAAGCTGTGGGCTCACTTGTGACTTTAATTTGCAAGATAATTTATTTTTCACAGCATACTAGCAGGCATCCCCAGTTTGGGTGTCTAAGGGATGCTGGCAAGAGTTAGGATCCTTCCTCCTGGCTACTAAACATCCATCCATGAACCAACCATGAGATAAAATGTTTGTGCTTTAATATGCATGGTGTTTGGTCAAAACAATCTTCTCCCCCACAAAAATATAAAGGGCAGGGATATGGACGGCTGAAAACACCCACTCACACAGTCTAATTATCTTCAAGAGTGAAGGTCAGAAGGAGATTTCCAACCCATATTAATTACTTTGCAAAGATTGAGCATGATGGAGATATTGAAAGGGAAATTGGGCAAGTAGGTTGTTTTTGCTCCCCAAGAATAAAACAGAAAGCTAAGTAATAGAGAGGCGACAAGGTCGTCATCATCATCACCCAGTAATTTTCATCTCTCTGGGCACAGAGTTACAGACCTCAGAGTTACCGTTCAGATCATGTGGACTCACAGAATGCAGGATAGTTGAATAGGAATTTATACAGAAGTTTGCCAGTATTAACCTGGGGCTTAATAGAGATTATGGTTTCTTTGCACATTATAAAATTACCATCCCAAGAATGTATTTGCTTGCATCCAACTTAGCATCTGAAGAAGGATCTGAAGAAGGACTGGGTACCCGTACCCAACCTTCATTCCATTCTGAAGAGAGAAGAAATGTGAAAAGCTGTCTGTGAGTGAGCTGATAAAGCTGTCTCCTTCTTCAGCACCCTATGGGGCAGATGTGGGGGGGCATGTCTACCCCCCCCATCCTATTGCCTTTTAGATGTGGCAGTCCTTTCTGTTATGCCAGAGGGTTTCAAATAGCCGAATCCTTCCTTTCCCCTTTTTCAGCTTTGGGGTTTATTTTTTCAGAATATTTGACCTTGCTGGCATTCTCCCTCTCAAGAAAATGTGTGTAAAATATACAGAACCATTCCTATTTGCCTGTAATTGCCAGTATAATAATAACATTAGTGTATCCCCGGATATCTAAAAAGCAAGTCATCTTTACTTTTTAGACGAAAAAGCCCCCTGGGCTCCTATAACATCTTTAGCTATGGCGCACGTGTGTGTGTCTTTATTTCATACTTTGCAACCTTTCAGCTTGACATCTCTTTGTCAGGGAGAGTCCACAGTATGCTAGCGAGGCTTAATAACTTTCAAATACCCCCTCACAACTCATCATACTGCTGGAGCTGTGGGAACAATTCTCTCGAAGGCTTAATGCCAAGTCTTTCACTTCTGTTATCCGCCTATGAAATTCTGGGTAGTTCAGCACTAGGCTCCACTAAAAGCCTCATCCTGAGTACTTAAGAATCTTTTTTTAAAAAATAAAATAATATCAAAGGATGTAGAGGTAGAAGAAAAACTGGAGCAAATTTTGAAAAGCAGCCCTCTCTGATTGGATAAGCATGCAGAGAGATCTGAAAGCTTACCTAGTCTTGACGGACTTCTGGAGCACACAAATTACATGAAAACACAGGACTTGAGCATCTCCCCTCGACAGACACACACACACACATAAGTCCAACAGCAGGAGAAATATACTTCTGCATATATTTAGTTTCAAACAGGAGCTTTGCACAGGATGGGCAATTTGAGAATGGGAAGGCTACCCAAACTGCACATACAACCCAGCCAAAGATACTTAAATCACATCCAAACCATAAATTACAGCTCATTGAATGCACATGTTTCCCTCCAAATAATCCTGGGAACTGTAGTTTGTTAAAGATGCTGGGAATTGTTGATTGGTGGGGAGTAAACGGCAATTCCCAGGATTCTTGGGGTGGGAGCCATGTGCTTTAAGTGTATTGTATGGAAATGAAATTATTTATTTTTAAATATTTGTACCCGAACTTTCCATGAAATGATCTTCTAAGCTGCATACATCAAAAAGGTACATTAAAACCACCATGTTAACCTAGTGAATAACAATAAACATTTATGAGCGCAGAATAACAAGAAACAACTCTGTGCTTTCTCCTGGACCAAAGCGGCCCAGGAGAGGAAACAACCATCCAGGGAATGGAGGGAGTGTTAGGATTGTCCTACTCGCAAGTAGGACCCTGGCAGAGAAACATGCCTGACTGGCATGTTCTCTCCATCCTGGTCGATAGTTTGGGAACATCAAAAGCTTTCTTCAGCCTGAACATCACAGCAACTGATACCAAAAGGCACTAGCATGCTTAGGGATCCTGCAGAGTATTGGCAGTTGCGTAACAGAACTCAGTAGCACAGCATTTTGGCTAATCTACTTTATTTACATATAATACACTGGTAGCATTCTGACTTAGCTCCTTCCTCTTTCTCAAAGAGAGAAAGAACAAAGGACAATAAAGTGGTACCTCGGGTTACAGACCTTTTGGGTTACAGACACTTCAAGTTACAGACTCTGCTAACCCAGAAATAGTTTCAGTTCTCTACATTTATGCACCAGTTAGTTTTAAAAAAGGATACCTCATGAAAATTCATCAGCATTTCCCTGCCAATCTCTCTTAATATAAACATTTTTTGTACACAGTTTTGTCTAATTATATACACATATATCTGTGCCACTAATGGAAGCTGGAGTTCAGACCGATGGGTGTTATAGTCCAAAAACATCTAGAAGGGAACAGGTTCGAATCTCACTCAAACAATCCAGTAATATTAAGCAAACCATCCCACACTTTCAGCTAACCATTGCAGCCCTAGTTTCGCCCTGTCTTGACTCCAAGCTTGGTTCCGAATATAGCCGTGGCCCAACTGAGACTTGCCGATTCAACTATGACTTTTCACTCCCCTTCAAACTCATTAAATCATCTGCAATGGTGATCTCTGAACTCCTGACCCCGAGAACTCAGTGTGGGTGACATTTCAACATAGCCGGGGTAATGTTCAAAGTTCTTAAATATGAATCATCCGTTCTTAGCAGCTCTGGCACAAACAATTATGTTCCATCTATCCTCACACAATCCCTGCTGCTGCCCTCACATCTAGATCTGAGATATTCTCCATGGTTCAGAGAACTCTCAAGTATAGCTGTCTGCTGAAAACGCTGGCCATTGGAATAACATGGGGCAAATGCTGTGCCAGTATTTTTGACAGTGTCCCCTTGTGCTGTAATGCTAAAATTTGTAATTTACTGACACTCCCTTAGGACTTGGAAATTTGAGGACTTGCCCTAAATCACACGATCTGGGAAGTTCCATAGGCCTGAAGCTTCAGTTGTAGCAGAGGATCTTAGAGGCTTCTCTGAGTAATGCTCTGCTTATAAAACTGTTCCCTATTTTTGTTATTGGGCCCAGAAACATTACAGGCACCAATCATTCTCATGGATGAGGGTTGAAAAGAAATTGGCACATGGAAAACGAGTCAGGTATGAGAATGTGGATGAAATAGTTGACCTGGTGGTAAAAAGGAGTATCATAAACTCTCATGCGTGTGCGCGCTTTAAAAAAGAAGTTCTAGAATACAACATGAAGCATTAGCAACAGCGTCAACAACCTGTATCCAGTGGGTCTTTTCTGAGTAGAACTAACTTGGGATACAACCCAATCAATTTTATTGTATGGTCCCAAGTTCTGGTATTACGAGTAGGGATGAAGGAGGAATAGAGTGTGTCCAACGTACTCTGTCCAAGAACTCAAGGGCTCATGCACCAGTGGATGGGTGAGATTTAATGCTGCACAATAGAGGAATCAACGCAACAGGTGTGCTAGAAGAAACTCATTGTGTTACAGACAACAGAATCTACTGTCAGGGATTGGAGTCAAGAGGGTGAGGTGGAGGAGGAATGGTGGAGATCACACACACCCTTCTCCTGACGCTGCAGGAGAAGAGGGATAAATCGTGGATGGAGGAGGAATAGATAGATGAACAGAAGAGTTGGGAATTGTTAGAAGAAGGGTGGGGGACTGCAGCAGGGCAGCCAGCTGACACGTTGTCACTGGAGAGTCTTTCTGATCCCCCTTCTCCCAGAACTCGGCATTCGTTAAGACTGCAGGAATAACGGAATCAGAGACATTTGACCATGAGTGGCCACCGTAAAGAGAGATGCTATTGTTAGGAAGGAGGGAGGAGGAGCCCAGTTTGGAGCAACGCCATTGTTAGGGCTTGCTGCATTCATTTGATTGAATAAACTCATTAAAAAGGACTCTACCTTGTTTTCTCCGCTCTTGCTGCAACCGGGGCAGGAATAGCTTTCTCGGAGCCTTGACATCCATTGTGCAACCAAGTTACCACCAACCTGCCTATGCATCCTTTTGCACAACAACATTCCACTAGTGCAAAAGGGAGCCAATGTGTTGCAGTGGTGAGACAGCTGGGCTAGGATTTGGGGGACCAGGGTTCAAATCTCCACTTACTAGGTGACTATGGGCAAGGTATCAGACCGTCTCTCAGCCCAGACTACCTCACAGGTTTGTTGTAGGGAATAAATGAAGAGGAGGGCAGCAAACGCCATCTTGAGCTCCTTGGAGAAAAGGTGGGATATAAATGAAATAAATAAATGAAATTTCACCATCAGAACAAGTGAATTTAACTCACCGCTACATTGGATACATCACCATCATCGTAAGAGAGAGAAAACATGATTTGACCACTTCATTTTTTTAAAAAAAGTGAGAGCAAGAAGTGAGATTTCCCTACACACCGCCTGTGAATATTTCATCAAAGTGGCAGAAAAATAAAACCTGTTTTCACAGGGAGGAGTGGATAGTTTGAGGAAAGGGATGAGCACTATGTGGGACACTCAGAACAGGTCCCTTGTGGCAGCAGCGCCGGTAGCTGTTTTGGAGTGAGAATTTCCTTTTTAATATTCTGTGTGTAGCCAAGACTGGTAGGCGTTCTACCATAATCCTGTAAAGCAGAAAGGTCTTTTGATATTTCTGTCACTGCAGAATGCAATTGGTTCAAGGGAGAACATATTTCATGCCCCCAGGGTGATCTGCACTACCTGTAAAAGGCTTGGTGAAGAATACCCAGCATTCAAGGGTTTGAGGCTGACCCATCTTTAATCAGTAGGTGCTTACGAAGGCTTTAAAAATAGACCAGCTGAAGAGAATATGGATAAGACAGAGTGCCTGTCAACTTCAGGGAATAATCCAGCAGCAGTAGCAGCAGCCAGACAGAGTCAATCTGTTCGTGATTGGTTACATAGATCTAGCCGCAAGCTTAAGGCCATTCAATTTACAGAAAAAAATGTGGAGCTTGGGGAAAACAGAGGCATTGGTACGGTCTGTCACACAGAATTTAATCTGAAACTACCTTTTTGTGCATTAGGTGTAGAGGTGAAGGGGGAAAAAATTGATCCAGTTCACATTTGAATGTGAATTTACCAAATGTACATTTTTTTGAAACAATATGTGAACCGAAACACAGCCAGCCTTCAAAATTCGCACTTCTTTGAATTTTCGAAGGCAGTTTTGCAGCCAAGCGGTGTGCACAGAAAAATGCATATACATGGGGAAAGTGTGCATTAAAATGCACATATTAGGGGAAATAGCCTACAAAACTGAATCATATTGGGGGAACTGCTTGCAAAACAATACGTGCATACAAAAATACGTGCATTAGGAGAAATTTGCACAGAAATGTTGACGAATGTTCATGAGGATATCTTTTTTTGAAGAAAAGTGGAAATGGGTAGAACTGAATTTAAGACTGTAAAAAAGAGAAACTCTGAGAAGTGAAATTGACAGACGTGTCCACTCTTATTTTGGCGTATGGGAGAAATGTGTTTGCTTTGCTTTAGCTGTGCGGGGATCTGTAGATCTCAAGAGTTCCTGGGATTCTTTGGGTGAGGAAAATGTGCTTTAAAATGCATGGTGTATTTGCAGCCCAAGTTTCAGCATGACAAGTTCTTCAGCTGAGGACTTTGAGATGCTTCTCCCTTCATTCTCATCATTAATACCATTATAGCAAAGACAAGTGGAATATGTCTGACACATTAACTTTCACAACAAATGTTGGAAGGCTGCCTTTGTGCCTTTGGTTCACTCACCTGCTAGTACAAGCAGAAACTGGATCTTGGTTCCATGGTGCAGAATTTTGTAATTACCATAAGAAAAATAACAAGGCAGACACGCAAAGGCCTCATCAATTTAAATTACTAAAGATGCTGTTGCAGTCCAAGCAAAAATGCCGAAAGCCACAAGCTTATCCCCCCCCTCTTCTCTCCTTTCTAAAATTCAATACATTCATTAAGTACCAATCCTGATTGCAAATTCCATCTATTGCTTTACTCAATCACACCCTTTCAGAGAATCGGAAAATAATCATAAAGCATGTATCAAGATGATGTTAAATCACTTTCTTTTACTTTTTTTTTGGTCTCCGTTGGATGAAGTGTTTGTGTTCAATTTAGAAATGGTAAAGGAGGTGACTGAATGATGAAGCATGAGAACGCATTTATTCATTAAGGTATTTCAAGGCCAGCTTTCAGGACACGTTCTCTTCACAAGGCGGCATACAGAAAACTCATTAAAAGACTTAATAGCATATTACTTAAAATCGTTAAATCAAAACCTACACTACAACCCCTTAAAATGAGCAGAAATGAATAAAATGGTGTATTGAGATAAAAAAGTATTATGAGTTCATGTAAAAGGAAACAGAGTGCATGTAAGAAGGTAAGAAACATCCTCCTTCATTAGAGTGGAGAACATCTATTATTAATTAATTAATTAATTAATTATAATAATTATTAATCCCCGCCCATCTGGCTGGGCCTCCCCAGCCACTCTGGGCAGCTTCCAACAGAATATTAAAAACACGATAAAACATCAAACATTAAAAACTTCCCTAAACAGGGCTGCCTTCAGATGTCTTCTAAAAGTCAGATAGTTGTTTTTTCCTTGACATCTGATGGGAGGGCGTTCCACAGGGCAGGTGCCACTACCGAGAAGGCCCTCTGCCTGGTTCCCTGTAACCTCACTTCTCACAATGAGGGAACCGCCAGAAGGCCCTCAGAGCTTGGGGTGGAGATGCTCCAGGTATACTGGGCCAAGGCTGTTTAGGGCTTTAAAGGTCAGCACCAGTGCTTTGGATTGTGCTTGGAAATGTACTGGGACCCAATCTAGGTCTTTCAGGACTGGTGTTATATGGTTTCAGTCATAACCATAATAAAATACCATTTCTTTTTAAGTTCTAATCTTTTACCCTATACCTTCCCTTTCAAAAGACCCGACCCATGAGTCATAAAAAACCAAGTCCTGTAACTGTCCATCTAATCACAGATCAGTAGTCTTCTCACAATCCAGTGGCAACTGAAAGCAATCTTTAACATTGTCGCGATCTTCTTGCATAAAAACTCCATTTGGTATATCCTGTTCCAATTCTTCTTTTTCAACATTGTTTAGTTTCCAGGTCACTCAGAATTTCAGAGAAAGCCAATTTTTTAGCAGAAGATAAAATCTCAACTCCACCTGAAATGGAAACAACTCTCAGGTTTGCTCAGCCGAGCGAAACCTGCGACTGATGGCGGCTCCGCGCTCAACCGGAAGTCAGCCCAGTCTCCATTCCTACCCTATGCCCCATGCCAGGCATGCACATGTACTCATAAGCTCCTCCTCCTCTTGAGCCCAGCCTTGTTATTTTTCGTCCTCTGCACTTCCTCCCAGCACCTAAGCCTGCAGGAGGAGAGGGAAAACTCCCTGGGGAGTCTGAGCAATCATTTGCAGAAACTGAGGCTAATTGGAAGAGGGGAAGAGGGCAGACCACCCGCCGAGAGTCTGTGCAATAATTTGCAGCTGGCTCCTGACAAGCTGAAGGTTGCAAGATGCATGCAGTGCACAGACTTCCGAATAATCATAATTAAATGCTTTCAATGTGCTTTTGAGCGCCTGGAGAGTCGAGCCAACGAGATACCTGTGGGAAGCTTGCAAGGAGGACCTGAGTGCAACAACACTCTTCCCTCCTGGTTTCCAGCAACTGGTATTTACAGTAGAAGCATTTTGCCTCTGACCACGGAAACAGAGCACTGTCATCATGGTTAGTAGCCAACAACAACAACAACTTATTTATACGCCACCAATCTGACTGGGTTGCCCTAGCCACTCAGGGTCACTCCCAACAAAAAATTGTAAAAACACAATACAACAACACTGAAAACTTCCCTAAACAGGGCTGCCTTCAGGTGTCTTTTAAAAATCTCATAACTGTTTATCTGCTTCACATCTGCTGGGAAAGCATTCTATAGGGCAGGCACGAAAAGGCCCTCTGCCTGGTTTCCTGTAACCTTATTGAAATATACTCGGAGTCAAGTGTGGATTTCATGCTCTTTATTCAGCTCATTGTAGCGAGGAATGCAGTTCCCCAAAACGTCTGCTTTATATACACTATTTACACAATGGGCCCCACGTGATTGGCTAATTCCGGGATACTCCTGTATGCCAATCGGGTTGCGGATTCACTTCCACCTGGAGCTGGATTGGGTGGCTCCTGCGGACCAATCAGACTGCTGCAATCTCAATCCTATTGTTCTGGGACCATCAGACTGCTGCAATCTCAATCCTATTGTTCTAGGACCAATCAGACTGCTGCATTTTGGATCCTATTCAACTCAGTACATAACACTTATCTCTCTCAATGAGGGAACCACCAGAAGGCCCTCGGAGCTGGACCTCAGTGTCCGTCAGAACAATGGGGGTGGAGACGCTCCTTCAGGTATACTGGACCGAGGCCATTTAGGGCTTTCAAGGTCAGACTTCTCGTTCTTGAATTGGCCTTATTCTCTTTCAAAGCCATGCAAGTTGATGGTCATTACTGCCATCAGTTGCGTAGTTTAACTGTGCTGTGTGAATAACTATCTTCCTTTATCTGCCCTGCTTGGCCAACACACACAGGAATATGCAAGTTTTCCCAACATTGGAGGCAGGGGCATACGAAGATGGGGTGGGGGCCCCGGGTGCCACCTTAGGGAGTGACAAGATGACCCGCTGCCTCCCCCCCCCCGCTGTAAAGCGGCCAAGGGTGCAAGCAGGGCTGAGTGGGCGCAGTCTGTACAGGTCCCGCGTGGGTGCACCCCACCCCAGGTGCCGGAGAGGCTCCCCCCGCCCCTGATTGGAAGAACAGACCTAGCAGGCGGCTCCTTTCAAATGAGAAGCGGAAGTGTTAAATATTTTTCTTGGCCATTTATCTCTGGATCTGATTCGTTGTGACTTAAAGTTGTTACTATTGGCAGGTTGCTGAGTGGCCTAAATGAAATGAAGCTGGTGGTCCCCGTCACTTTCCCTGTAGACAATTTCCCCCATCACGGCTGACATATCTTACATGCACACTCAGCAAAAAAAGGAAAAAGGGGAAAAAAGCAAAGAGTTTAGCAGACCATAGAAAATTAACACTCTAGGTGAGGGTGCATTGGCATAAATGCAGGGCATTGATTTGTGTGATGCTTGCATTGCGGTGTCCATACAAATAAAATTTTCACCCAGTGTCATCTACGAATACCAGCACGTTCTTAAAAAAAAAGAAAAGAAAAGAAAAAGAAACAGAGTAAGCCTTGAAGTCCTGATAATTTGCAAAGACTAAACCACATAGATTTAAGCTGACTTGAGCTTTCTCAAAGTGCACAGGAGAATATATATATATATATATATATATATATATATATATATATATATATATTCAACAAGAAAACACCAAAGAAACACTCATCAAACAATAAATTGTAGTTAAGATAGAAATCTTAAGGAAATACCTAGGGGTTCCTGGGTTTTTTAGTTATATTAGTGATACAGAAGAAAAGGTAACAAGATAGTGGGGGGGGAAATGATATGCAAGTTATTTGATAAGATTTGATAATGAAGATGAAACTGTGTAAATAAGAGTTACGTTAGAAACCAGGAAGTGGAGGTCGGGGGAAGTCCCATAAAGATGTGATTGGGAAATGTGACGGAATAAGAATTTTTTGGTTTTTGTGTTGTTGTGTTTTTGTCTGTTATGTTTTTGCAAGTGTTTGTCTGTGTTAAAAACCCAATAAGAATATTAAAAAAAAACCAAAACCAAAACAATAAATTGTAAAGAATTCTCAGTACCAGGGCTCCCCCCCCCCGCCCAGCCTGAACTTGCTACATAAACAACAGTCAAGGTATCTGGTGCCTACCTTGACTGGTAGAATAGGAGCCAAGTGGTGATGGAGGCAGAACTGATTATAGGCAGAGCCATAGCCAATAACAGGTAGAGTCGACTACTTGTAGTTTTGCCCTATTCTTCTGCTGAAATCTACAAAGGTAGCACAAAGGACACATTCATGCTATACATTGAAAGCACTATTATGTATACCCCTTTAGACCAGGGGTAGGCAACCTAAGGCCCATGGGCTGGATGCGCCCAATCGCCTTCTCAATCCGGCCCACGGATGGTCCAGGAATCAGTGTGTTTTTACATGAGTAGAATGTGTGCTTTTATTTAAAATGCATCTCTGGGTTATTTGTGGAGCATAGGAATTCGTTCATCCCCCCCCAAAAAAAATAGTCCGGCCCACCACTTGGTCTGAGGGATGGTGGACCGGCCCACGGCAGAAAAAGGTTGCTGACCCCTGCTTTGGGCTTCTCCCAAAGAATACTGGGTGCTGTCGTTTGTTAAGGGTGCTGTGAGTTGTTAGGAGGCCCCTATTCCCCTCAGAGAACTACAATTCCCAGAGTTCCCTGTGAAGAGGAGATTGACAGCTAGCGCACACTGAGAATTGTAGTTCTCCTAACGACCCTCAGCACCCTCAGCAAAACGCAGCTCCCAGAATTCTTTGGTGGAAACCATGACAATTTAAAGTGATATCACAGTGCTTTAAATGTATGCTGTGAATGTGGCCTGAGACTAAGGAGGAGGAACCTGACAGCCAGTGGCACCTTCTGGGTGGGGGCACGGCTGAGAGAAGACTAAGGTTGGTGGGGTTATGCCCCATTCACCTTAATGGACCTCGTCTCTACTGTACTGAATGTCAGAAGCAGCAGGCATGATGATGATATAATATTGCTGCATAGCTCTCGCATTTTATATCAAATTCCAGCAGGAGAAAGTAATTAGTCTTTTCTAAAAGATCCACCTCCCACTCCCAGGGCCCTTGTTTAATGGAACATGAGTGATTTACTGCAGTAATTTTCACTTCTTTGAATTTCCAAACGTCCTAGTATTCAGAATAAAGTCTATTATAATATGCATAAATTATGCACTATAATGTCTGCATTCCGTGCTGCTGAATTTTATATTTTATCCCATGTATTATCGAGGACAAGTTGAAACCTGCAGAAGAAGAAGAAGAAGAAAAGAGTATGGACAGATTAATATTGTGAGTGCCAATACTTGAGAGAATCTTTTCTACACCCTCTCGTCTCCAGGGGAAGTCTGCTGTGGAACTGTGGAACAGAGAGGATTCTGGGACACATCAAGTTCAAGCAGTTTGTGGCTAAGACTTCTGGGCTATGCCGTTGCCCAGTGTAGTGGAGATGACCATGTAAACGTGGCTAGTTCTGTTTAGAGTGTTGGGCTCTGGTAGAGATACTGGGCTCAGGACCCCGGTACCTTGAGGAACGCCTCTCCCCACACAGACGCATAAGAAGGTCAGGTGGTACCCGGTGCAGAAAATTTCTTGTCACCCCCCATTGATTCCCCCCCCGCAAAAATGGTTTTACGTTATTTCATATTTTCTTACAAAGGAATAATAACAAGTAATAATAATAATAAAACTTTTATTTATATCCCGCCCTCCCCGGCCAAAGTCGGGTTCAGGGTGGCTAACATCAGATACATAACATTGGTATAAAATCAAACAATAATTAAATTACCTCCTAAAAACATCTCAAAATCAAATTAAAGTCTAATTAGATGGCTTTCCACAGGGTTAGGGTTGGGAACAGTAAGTGCTCCACTGAACTGAAATTTCAGCCTTCACGACATAGGAAAACAGCCAAGTGAACAGCTATTTTGGTGGAGGAGGGTCAAGATATTAACCGATATGCATGAAATTTCATATATAGCTATATAATCCCTATTATATTAAGACCTTTGGAGCAGGCATTTTTTAAAAAAGTTTTTTATGAACCTCCCTAGTAGGGCAGTAATTGTTCCTTGATAATTTGTCACCCCCTCCATTATGGAACCTGGGGTGGACCGCCCCCTACGCCCCCCCTTGCTACGCCCCTGTCCCCACATGAACTGAGCCCCTGTAATACTGAGGCAGCTGAATCAGTGGTCTGTCTTCCTGAGTAAAGGCAACTGCCTAAATTCTGGTTAGGAATTAGCAAAGCTAGAAACAAAATGTAGCAAAGAAGGAAAGGGAATGGTGAGTTTAGGCTTAATCATCCTTTTCTTGCTAAGGAAAATGTGAAATCATTGTCTGAGTAAAGCCATCCTGTAAAATCAAGTCCTTTGCTACAATTTGCTACAATAATACGTTGCAGAAGGCGGCTATAAGAAGACATAAAGGAGGGTGCTGAGAAATAGTTTCTGTTCACAGGAGGATGCAATTAACTTTATGACTTCAGTCTCTTGAAAAAGAACAGAAAAGAGCCAAAGAACAGACTCCCAGGAGTTATGCATAGTTAGAAGATGATCCTTTTAAAAACAAGATATATTTTTCTATCTCCTTGCCTCCAACCCATCCAACTGTTTCACTGTCTTTTCCATAATAAAACAATTGCATATATCCCGAGGACACAACAAACTATATTTTTTTGCTAATAGGAAACACATTTTGGACACATACACCAGCAATGTACAGCAGTGTTCCTTTGACCTGCAAAAATGCTACTAGCACCTGGGAAGGAAATAAAATTGCATTTTGGAGCATTAGTTACCTAAATATTTCTGGAGAATGGCACAACACCCTTATTGGGGTCTGCCATACATCTTCCAATAAGCATTGTAGCCCTACTCTAACTATAGATGGTGCAAGAGACTCAGAAGAAATAGAGAGCAGAATTGTATATGTTATGTGTGATCGGGCTCAGAGGGAGGGATGCATCGAAGCGGGTGGCGCCCATCATCATTGCTGCAAAATAGTTACTCGCTGAGTAAAAAAGTTGCCGCACATTCTTCTGATCGAGCACCTCAATTACCTACACCGCAGAGATCAGCTCCACCTCTTTCTCAGAAGTAACAGGTCTATTTATGGCAGAGCTGTATTTAAGGAGAGCTGTATTAGTATATCTGAATACCCAGGGAGTGAAGATCTGTGACTTCTGTAATCAACGTCAGACTGTTCACTTCTTTCCTGGTTAGGAACCGAGTTTGTGCCGACCCACAAGTATGAACTCAACCTGTGCCATAGGAGCCAACTCCTAGGGACCGCGGGGGCTTCAGCCCCAAAAATAAAATATTTGAGGGGTCCGGGGCCCTACAAAGTTGATGGGCATTCAAGTGGTGTATGGGCACTGTATCATGTGATCAATTATGTGGGGGCAGGGCTTACCTGGGCCCCTACAATATTTTATTCAAGTTGGCACCCCTGGCCAGTGCCAGTAGGTCTTTCCACCATTATGCCAAGACATTGGCTTCATCATGTTGAATTAAACACCTATTTATGGAGATGACTTCAGACAGAGAAGCTTTGGCCCAATGAGCTTCTCTTCCCACACTTGCTTAGGGATGGATGAATCTATCGATTTTTGTTTCTCTCCATTTCCCATTTTCCCAATCTTAAGCTCAGTTCTTCAAATTTTCACATAGGTTTGTGGATTTCATTCTCTTAAACAAACAAATCCTCATGAAAATCCACCAGCCTTTTAGCGAACTTTACTCCTACCAACCTTTCGTATGCAATTTTGCCTAATGTAAAGCAATTTCTCCTCTTATAATTCCATGGAGAGATGCTACGTCAGGGGCACTGTGGTGACATATACTACCTCTATCAAATATGTGCTTTTTGAGAACCTGGAATCAGTTTTCCTGCCAAACCGCATCTCTATGAGTAATGTTCTAAGGGAATATTTGGGAGATGCAGAGAGGCATCACAGTTGGAAAAATAAGCCAGTTAAATTTAGCATGCTCCATGCTTCTCCCTTAGCAATTCTCACATCTTTTGCTATGCACATGGAGACTCTTAACAATAACCATCACTGCAGGCTTCCATGTGGAAGAGATTCATTCTAGCAGCTATGTACACATCTGTGTGAAGCATCTGCACTGAAGGAGCTGTGCACAACTTGAGGCCTTACGTAAAGTGTGCTACAAATCTACTCTGTGGGATTAAAGAAAAGTGATCTGGAGACTAATAGAGCAGAACGCAACAATCCTTATGGCAAAGGAGAGAGAGAGAGAGAGAGAGAGAGAGAGAGAGAGAGAGAGAGAGAGAGAGAAATATTAAGAACCTCCATTAATTAAGGAGAAATTCTGGAGAATGCTTTGGTGTGTTTGTTGGGATACAGGTGGTTTAGGTATACTGTATAATGTATATAGACAAAAACATCATGCAGCCATCCCCTATGCATGGTATTTTTCAAAATGCAAAAGGATATTAACACATGGAGTGTACAATCTAAAATTTGACACAGAGAGAAGGGAAGGGAGATGGAGGCTAAAGGATGGTGAGGAAATAAGATTCAGTTCACGTTTACAGGTGAACCTATCTAATTCTCACTTTCCAAAACAACCAGAGAGCTGAAACACAGCCAGCTTACGAATTTCCCACTCTTCTGAATGTTGCAGTGCAGTTCTGTAGCCAAGTAATGTGCACAAAAATTACTTTACTAGGGGAAGGAGTGCATAAACATACATTCCTGAGAATAACTCACAAAAATGAATTATGGGCAATTGCTTTGCACAGATGGGTGTATTAGGAGAAATTTGTGCTAAAATGCTGACAGATTTTCATGTCGATTTTTGTTTGTTTGTTTGTTTTTAATGTGAACTGACGTGGGGATGTAGAGGACAGAATTGGTGACTGGAAAAATGAGAAACTGAAAGAAACTGAAATTGATAGATTCGCCTATCTCAAATGCAGGCAGGGGTAAATGGTAAGAATAAGCAAATTGGCCGATGTTGTTCCCATATTCAAAAAGGGGGGTGAAAAAGAAGACCCGGGTAACTACCAACCAGTCAGCTTGCCATCAATACCAGGACAGGTGTTACAACAGATAATTAAACAGCCAGTCTGTGAGCACTTAGAAAAGGATGCCGTGATTACTGAGACCCAGCATGGGTTTCTCAAAAACAAGTCATGCCAGACAAATCTCAATTCTTTATATATATATATATATATATATATAGAGAGAGAGAGAGAGAGAGAGAGAGAGAGAGAGAGAGAGAGTGTTACATGGTTGGTGGATCAGTGGAATGCTGTGGATGTCCTGCATCTTGATTTCAGTAAGTCTTTTGACAAAGTCCCCCATGATATCCTTGTGGGAAAGCTGGTTAAATGGGGGCTGGATGGGGTAACTGCTAGGTAGATTTGTAGCTGGTTGACTAACTGAACCCAACAGCACTCACTAATGGTTCCTTGTCATCCTGGGAAAAAAGTGACAAGTGGGGTGCCACAGAGATTTGTCTTGGGCCCATTGTTGTTCAGCATCTTTATAAATGACTTGGACAAATGAATTGAGGGGATGCTCATCCCATCTGCAGATTCTAAGCATCCATTTCAGCTGTGCATAAGCCTCTTGAGCCAGTCTCCTGTGCAGGGAAGGTTGCAGAGGTGAGATGAATGTCCCCACTAGCTTCCACCACTTACCATGGGTTCTATCCACTGCAGCGCTAAGTTAAAGTCACTTAGTGGCCATGCTGTTTTTCTAGTAAAAAGGGTGCTGGAACTCACCATGAACACCACCCTTGTTTTTTTATCGTGGTAATGGTGCCCACCTGAGAGGTGCCAGGACTGGGTTCTGGTGAGTTCCAGCTGGAATAAAATCCTGCTTAGTGGAATACTTGTTCTCATTGGTGGAGGAAGGGGAGTGGGGTGGGTGCGGTTTGCCTCAGGTGTCATCTCTGAGGGGGGTGACATCACCACGCCACCCTCTTAGGACGTTTGCTGCAGGTGGTGCCTCCCTGGGATGCTCACCCCGCCCCCCCACAGGCGGCTATCCCTGCCCCCAGGTGCACAACATGTGCACTGCTCCGGGTGCCAGAGCAGCTGGCTCTGCCTCTGCTTGTTCTGCTGGTGAAATATTTTTCTCCAACAGAACATTGCTACACAAAAGGTTGCTGGTAAAACCACTTCCGCGCATGTGCAGGAGGTGGCGTTGCGGGCTCACAACCCGATCATGCATACAGGGGCTGAGAGCTCAGCCACTCTGCGATTTGCTGGATTCCCGCCGCATTGCCTGAAGGCCGACCAATCCGGTCGGCTGGGGGCGGGGGCGTGTCCTGCTTCCCTTTAAACAGGAGGCGGCAGGAATCCTCTCTCTTTCGACCCGGCCCCCAGCTGCAGCGGTTCTCCTACCCACCCACCCTTTAGGTTAGCTCTTGACCTTGCTATGGACTTTGGTTGGTTGCCTCGGTTGGCCGAGGGGCCTGGTAGGACTTTTTCCCACTTGGGCTAGCCAAGGGGGGGTTTATTCGCCTACCTCGTAGCAATTCGTCACATCTCTTGGTTTGGCGGTTAGGCATTGGAAAACATCAATAGAGGTGAGAAGGGGAGGTAGCGCCATCACCTGCCCCTCATTTGAAGGGTATTCCATTAAAGGTTTCCAGGGGCGTGGCCCTGTCCGAAGCCTAGGGAGGTTAGGGCCTAAGGCATGCCCCTAACGGTGATCACAGGGGGAGTTCCAGTAGATACGCATCACTGGGCTCTTTCCTGGTGGTTAACCCTTCCCGGACTTCCAACACACGGGTTGGGGTTGGATATAGTTGTTAGGATCCAATGCCTAAACCAATACCGCTCAACATCCGTAACCAATAAAGTTGTGGCCTTTTCGCCCATTAAACCTATATTACGTCTCAAGTGTCATTATTTCCTACGGGGAGGGAGGGACATTGCCACGCAACTCTGTCATGCAATGGGTTGTGCAATCTGATGAGTTTCCACTAGTATGACTGTTGTGTTGGATTCCTATTTTGCACAACAATAAAACTCACCCATCCCCCTAACACAAGAGCCCTTGCATGAGCAGACAGAAAGTGCTGCGTGGAGCCCCATTTTTTGTGGCAGTGTGAAAAGCTTCCGTATATGTGGGGTGGGCCTCCCGTTGCACCCAGATCCTGCTTGCAGGCTTCCCATAGGTATCTGGCAACTGTGAGAATGGGGTGCTGGAGTGGAAGTGGACTTTGGCCTGATCCAGGAGGGGTTTATGTGGGGCAGGGAGGTGAGAGACTGATTGCACTGAACAAAACATGAAGGTTCACGGCAGAGTAGGCATTGAGTTTAATTAAAGAAAAGCAATGGAAACATCAATGGAATATAGAACCTTTACACACAAATAATCTATCAGTGGGCAAGAGAAAGAAAGAAAGAAAAACCCCAACTAATAGAACAGAAAACGGGGTCATAAAGTGCATGGAAAGATACACTCTGAAATCTTCCCGCAAAGGTTCAGAGTATTTTCATCTAAATTGTCTTCAGGCTGGCTTGCTCCCTGTAAACAGCCTCTAATGCCACAAGGCAGAAGGCTGGAGCCATCAGTGGTCTGACAGTTTAGTTTTCTTACATCGATCCTGAAAATATATACTGGGTCATTTGCACCATCTGCCGCACACAGGTGTCATTCTCGGGAATTGCGATGGAAACCTGGGAATGGCAGTTATGAAAGGCTGTTGGAGGGTCTCCAGTAGCCGCAGAAAAAGAGAATGCAAAAGCAGAGCTCATCAGAGAACCCGAAAGAGCAGCAGCAGCAGCTACCAAATGGCGCTGCGGAAAGAACAGAGGAATGGGCAGTGAAGAGCAATGATTTGCTGCCTTTGGGGAATAAGAACAAAGTTGTTGTTGTTCAGTTGTTCAGTCGTGTCCGACTCTTTGTGACCCCATGGACCAGAGCACGCCAGGCACGCCTGTCTTTCACTGCCTCCCACAGTTTGGTCAGACTCATGTTGGTAGCCTCGAGAACACCGTCCAACCATCTCGTCTTCTGTCGTCCCCTTCTCCTTGTGCCCTCAATCTTTCCCAGCATCAGGGTCTTTCCCAGGGAGTCTTCTCTTCTCATGAGTTGGCCAATGAATAAAGTACTTCCCCACTATCTTACCTAGAAAGAGGGACTGGGGAATCTGACCATTTTGGTTTATCTTTATCTTAAATTCACTTCTCCACATTTTGAAATCAGTTTGCAATTAAAATATTATTATTATTATTATTTTAAAAAAATAAGTTCTTGTGAAAATTCATCTATATTTGGGTGCAATGTGCCATTTGGGAGGCTTTTTACTGTTGTGTTTTAATATAAATTGCCATTGATTGTCCATTATTAGCAGAACAGCAAATCTAAGAATCTCTTGAACACATTTCTATTTTGGGACTTTAATCAAAATTATTAACTAATGTGGCCTATGAAGAGTTGTTCTTGCTATCTGTTTTATCTCTTATTAATATATATTCCAAATAAATATGTTGAACTTCTTGCATTTACCCCTGACAGTACAAAACATTTCCTGTAAAACACTGACCACTCCAATCTCTCTCTGAGATTCAGCGTCCCACTCATAACTCCCCTTGGTGTAGCCAGAACACCAGGCAGCCTACCTGTTTCATACTTTGAGGCTGTCAGCATTGTGAGATGTGTGACAGACAACTCCTTTGATTAGCGTGAGACAAAGGCACTCCAGGGCAACCACTGCAAAGGAGAAACTGCAATGGAATGCATTTTGTTCAAATGGATTGTGAGGTGGTCCCCACAGGACTCTCTTGCCATTTCCAATGCCTTTGCAACATGAGGTTTTATCAGGTGATAGACAGCTCACCTCTGCACTTTGCCAATCATGTGAATTTCCCCAGACACATCCTGCACATGAGAATGAAACATTGATAGTACACCGTCCACGTGGATGTCTTATCACTGAAGTACTACAAAGATCTTGATTATTTGCCTTTGCCTTACTCTCTTCTGCCTATCACACCACTCATGTCAAAGGATGCTGCAGGAATTTGTTCTGTCCAGATTTTTTATTATGTGAACCAGCCTGATTCATATTTCCCAGACTAATACGGCGTCTCTGAAAATTTTGACACGTCACTTGGGAAACAGGCAAACTAATGTCAGTGTACTGGAAGAAGCAAAGATCACCAGTGTCGAAGCAATGATTCTTCAACATCAACTTTGTCGGAAGGGTCATGTTGTGCGGATGCCTGATTATCGTCTTCCAAAGCAACTACTCTATCCCAAACTGAAAAATGGAAAGTGTAATGCTGGTGGCCTCCACAGTCACGTACAGACTCACTGTTAAGACCATGTTCATGGAAGACAATCTTACTCGGCTATGAGTGATCGCCAAAGAAGGAAGAAGAAGAAGAAATTTCCCAGACTAATACAGAAATCAGAAAGGTTCAGACCCCGAATCTTTGTGAAACAGCCTGCTTTGGTTGGAGGCAATTCACGTGTTTTCTGATTTGGCATGTGGTCTGAGTCCACTTAGGACAAAGGTGTCTACATCTCTCCCCATCTGCTATTGGGAAATATAAATTAGTGCCCCCGGTTTGGTAGAAATTGATTAAATTTAAAGGCACAGCAGCCCCTCCAGAATGGGTTAAGGTTTCAGCCACACTTTCGCTTGACCCTGATTTTGATCATATTGTGCACCAATTATTTCCCCTGGGTCTGGGAGCTTTTCTCATTGTTCCACTGCTGTGCCTCATGAAAATCTGATCGTACCCACTGAATCAGATCTTGTCAGATGTGCAGAAAATCTGATGAGGGATTTGCTTTACTGAGCTTCAATTCAGTGGGTAAGATCAGAATTTCACAAGGCACAGCCACTGAACATGAGAAGCTCTTGGGCCCAAGGGAATAAATTGGTACACAATACAATCAAAATAAGGGTCAAATAGATCCAGCCACTGTTCCTGTGCTTGCACCTGTCTTCTGCTGCCTGCAGATTTGATGTTTTCCTTCCTAATCTTACAGCATTTGCAAGACATTCTGCTACACCTCCAGGGCATCAGGCGAAATGGCACACAAAAATGTGTATATCGGGAGAAATTTGCACCAAAATGCTGGCAAATTTTGCATTACAGTCTTGTGCAAAAGTGTTGTGAACTGAACAATTAAAAACCAAGAAAAAGTGGCATCAAAAGATTCATGCATACCTCTTAGGGAGAAATATTCCTGCAGGTAACAGTTCAGGGTTATATGTCAGAACCAGATCCTCAAGGGCAGATTGGTAAGCAGTGCGATTATTTAAGAGTTGTAGTTACATGGTCGCATGATTTTAAACCCAGGAAGAGCCTAGCATCTAGATACTCCTCCAGTTTAGCCTGTGGAAAATTAAAAGAAGGCTTCCCATCAATCTTTGCTGAATTCTTTGTATTTGGTTGTGTTTACATCACTCCACATATAACAAGAAGGTGCAATTAAACTGTCTGGGCTTCGGATAGCTTGAAAGTTTACACATAGGCTGATATGATCAGTTGTTTCCTTTTCTATTCAGAAGATTCTGAATGTCTTTTCTTTCCCAGACAGCTGCGCCTGCTTTGACTCCTGCAGAGTTTGGGCAATCCAGTGCTAAGAGAGTTTTCCAGGAAACATATTGCAGTGACAACTGAAAGCATCGGAAAGGAGAGAACGGTTCCTTTGTGCAGAGAGTTACCAAGGGTGCCACCATGTTAACTGGCTCAGCATGCAACGAAGAGTATCGTAGGAAGTGACCTCGGTGCCTTTGCTCTTCTAAATGATGGAGCATAGTTCTCAGAAAGCTTGTTAGCGAAAGCTGCTTATAACCCGGAGCAAGTCCGGAATGAACGTTTACCCTTGTCACTTCCCCTGTCAAAGATCTATAGCTATCAGCTCTCTGCCGTTCCTTACACGGTGGGGCAGGGGGAGAGAGAGGGAGAAGCAATTTCAAATAAAGGTTCGGTCAAAGCCCTTGAAACTGTGGCTGCTGTGGCAGCATGGCAAGCAAGGTCGCCGTTGGGTCAGCAGCATCAAGCACCTGCTGAGCTACTCATAGAAGGTCAGCTCAAAGAACCCTGACCCCGATCCTCTTCCTTGCTGTTACTTCACCGACTATATATTTCAAGCACCATGATACTGCTTCAACAAGTCTCTGCTTCCTCTAAAGGATTCTGTCACGGAGCTACAGAATTCAGTAATCCCTGGGAAGAAGTGTGACAGCACTCTATTAATTGAAGTTAACTGGAGTGGCTGCCGGGACCATGTAACTTTGGCTCCCAGTACGTTTGTGAGCACAGTTCAAAGTGTTGGTGCTGACCTTTAAAGCCCTAAACGGCCTTGGTCCTGTATACCTGAAGGAGCATCTCCAGCCCCATCGTTCAGCCTGAGGTCCAACCCCAAGGGCCTTCTGGTGATTCCCTCACTGCGAGAAGTGGGGTTACAGGGAACCAGGCAGAGGGCCTTCTCGGTAGTGGCACCTGCCCTCCCATCATATGACCTTTGGAAGACATCTGAAGGCAGCCCTGTATAAGGAAGCTTTTTATTGTGTCATGTTTTGTTATGCCTTTATATATGTTGGAAGCTACCCAGAGTGGCCTCAGCAACCCAGTCAGATGGATGGGGTACAATAATACTGTCAGTTTGCATTTCTTAGTGCAGAAAGTATTGATCTGATGTGTAGAGATCTTTCCTATTCTACTTAATTCAAGAGGGTTCTGGAAGCTTCTCTGTGTGAAAGAAACAAGCAGAAGGTTCGATGCTTGGGTTATACCTTCAGAGAAGCTGAGTACAGCTGGCTTAAACTGGTTCTCTTATCTCTTTCTGTCAAGGTCATGCTGACTATATAATAAGGCCAGAAGGAGCCTGGGTTTCACTTTCTCTTTCTATCTCTCTTCCTTCTGGTGTGGTGTTCTGTACATAGTATGCTTAGTGTTAAGGTTTAGACTTACTATAAGTTATTGTAAGTTTAAGTTAAGTCTGCTGCAACTGGATTTCTTGTGGACACTGCCAATCCTGAATGTATTGGATTTGTGACCATCATGCTCATTTGCCTTCAGTAGCAGTAAAGCTTTGCTGGATGAAATACAATTGCCTCTGGTCTATTTGGGTGGAATCCTGCAATGTGTTAAAATTTTAATCTGCTAACTATACACTGGAATCTGCTCTGGATCAATACTGAGTAGAATTCCATGACAAATACAAGCATTATCATTATCATTATCATTATTATTAACGGACTGGGGTATTTTTAGCCCCCTTAGCAAACTACTAACATGAGTTTGGCCAAACTGCGGGAGGCAGTGAAGGATAGGCATGCCTGGCGTGCCTGGTCCATGGGGTCACGAAGAGTCGGACACGACTGAACGACTGAACAACAACAAGCAAACTACATTTACCGGGATTCTTTGGGGAAAGCTGTGAATATTAAAGTGCTATTACAAGGTTGCAATGAATGCAAATTCTACTCAAGGTAGGCCCGTTGGAATTAATGGACATAAATAACCAAGATCCATTTGTTTCAGTGAGTCTGCTCTGAGTAAAACCTAGATGGATATATCCCATTGTGTGGACGTGGCTTTCCTGTGGACTTGCCCTTCTCTAAGGTGTGATTCCTGGCATTGCAGCGGGTTGGACTACATGACTCTTGGTGTCCCTTCCAACTCTACAATTCTATGATTCTAAGCATGCAAGCAAGCACTGGCAAGAGCAAGGAGAACATCACCAAACGTCACCTCCACTGATTTTGCAGGGTCAGCCCCAAACATTTTGCAGCCTGGTAATGCTTGGAATTCCTCCCTCCATTCCATGAGTTTGGCATGAGCAGGAAACCCTCTCTGCAAATATAACCCACAATGAGAATGTTAGAGGAGGAGGCACGTTACATTCCCTTTCTAACAAACGCCCAAAGCAGGGCATGAAGTGTGTGGTGCTTTCCCACTATGCAGGTGGGGACACAAGGGCTTTGAACACCAGGTCAGTGTATGAAGTGTGTGGCATCATCACACACCAATCAGAGCTTCTCTCCACATGTCTTAAGAAACATACAAAAGAAGAAAGTCTTTGCGGTGTTTGAAACAGGAGGGAGGAGGAGACATGCACTGATGGGGACACAAGCACACCACCATTAGAAGTTAAAAAAATTAACTCTTCCTTTGAACTTGAATAGGAACTCCCATGGTGTGCAAGGAGTCTGTCCTGAACTGAATGCCAGAAGACTAAATCCATCTCTGTTCACCCGACATACAGGTTTATGAACCTGCATCATCACACACCACCCACTTAGTCATTGCGAAACCACGCGGGCGGATGGCGAGGGCGCGAACCTGCATCATCAGCGGCTGCCGTCACTTCGCGTTGCCGTCGTTGGTTGGACCACCCACTCCTTCCCCGCCGCCAAAGTCATCCCCCCCCAAAGTGTTTCCTGTGACGGGGAGGAGGGAAAGGCTTCGTCGCCCGTCTTGGTCACGGAAACACCTCTCCCCCTTCCCCTCCTGGGACGCAAGGTCTCTCCACATGCAGGACAGGCGTCCGCCGGCGGCCTTGCGGCGCCCCAGAGCAGCGCGCAGAGCGGGAAAAGAAACATACAAAAGAAGAAAGTGCAAGCCAGGGCGCAGCGGCGCAGCCCGGCGAGAGCGGCTTTGCGGTGTTTGAAACAGGAGGGAGGAGGAGACATACTGGGGATGGACAATTAGACTACAAGCAGAGAGAGAGGATAAAGCGTACTATCATTAAGTGGGCTGATCAGACATTGAATGCATTTTGCTTCTTACCTTTTCAAGGTTGTCTGGATAAATATATATATTGTCTCCCCACTAAGATATTCATTTTTTGCTCACATGACTTGTTAACTACTTGCTGTGCATAATTCCAGTTATGTAGGCAGTTCCTTTCCCCTTCTCCAATTCTTGGATGTTCATCTGCGCCTTCTATCTGTTTGTGCGGTTTTTTTTTAATTTTTGTGTATTGTTCTTCTCTGATTATTTTTATTACTTTGCTCCCTGCTCTGGGATTCAAAACTTTCAATGAAGATCAGACTAATAATCATCATCATCATCATCATCATGGCTGGCCCGAAACATTTTGGGACCTGAGGCGAACCACAAAACCCCACTCCCACTCCTGCCAGGGAAGAAGCGGTGAGTGAAGATCTACATCAGGAACAAGGCGGGAATAAAGCTCTACATCAGAAGCAAGGATAGGATATCAAATCAACCTTACCTGATGGTTGAAGTGGAAATCAAAGGCTGTTGTGGGATTGGAAAGGGGCCTGCTTTGAATCATGCCGTGTGACAGCTATGCTCTGTTTCCTAGGTCAGGACCAGCAATGCTTCTGGAAACCACAGGAGGGGAAATAGCCCTTGTGCTCAGTTCCTGCTCAAATCTTGCTTGCCATCTGGTTGGCTACGGTGAGAACCAGATGCTGGTCTAGATGGGCCTTTGACCTGATCCAGCAGGTTCCTCTTGTCTTCTTATGTTCTCATGAAGTTGAATGGATGACTGACTGAAGTCAATTAGCTGTTGCTAGTTGCATAGCAGTTCCCGCCACCGAGCCCACTTTTCTTTGATCTCTCTCACCATTCTGCTTCAATCCTTTCTAGGAAATATAGGAATATTGCTATATCCCTAAAGTCATTTAGATTGGTGGCCATCGCTACTTTCTCTCTGTGAGAGAGAGTAAATGCCTTCTTTTATCTGTTCTGAATCTTTCATTGTTCAGCTTATGGGATGCCAATGAGTTTAAGATTTTACATGCTGTCCTTTCCCCCCTTTCCCCTCAAGTTATGTCCCCCTGTCTCCCAAACCCCCCCCCAACCTCCCCCATAAATTTTCTACTCAATGTTATTCTCGTTAGTGCCAAATTAGAGCAAGGACCTTGATGCTGTGAGTATGAGGTATAGACCAGTATTGCTAATGAACTCAAGTCTTGCAATGGTGAGGGTTTGGGAGAAGGTTACTGAATAGAGATGAGGCAGGTATTCCACAGGGGCAAGCTATTAGACTCTGGGCAATCGGTAAGTAGCCAGCATTATGGATTGACAAGCTTCTGCAATTAGCACTGACAAGGTGTTTTTTTCAGGACTGAATATCCATGCGTGCTCAGAGCTGCAGTGTGAAAAGGAAGGCCAGCTTCCTAAGGCTGAACTTTCCTGTCTATCATCAAATCTTTCCCCAAGAAAGCTCAAATGGTAAAAAAAAATCATATTACATACCCTCCAACATTTCTCAGATGAAAATAGGGACGTCCTATAAATTAATATTAATGATAATACCTCACCCATCTGACTGGGTTGCCTCAGCCACTTTGGGCAGCTTCCAAGATATATAAAAACATAAAAAAAATTAAACATAAAAAACATCCCTATACAGGGATGCCTTCAGATGCCTTATAAAGGTTGTATAGTTACTTAATTTTCTTGGCTCAGGGGTCACATAATTTCATACCCTCCAACATTTATCTGATGAAAATAGGGATGTCATAGCATGGTGTAGTGGTTAAGAGTGGTGGACTCGTAATCTGGTGAACTGGGTTCGCTTCCCCGCTCCTCCACATGCAGCTGCTGGGTGACCTTGGGCTAGTCACACTTCTCTGAAGTCTCTCAGCCTCACTCACCTCACAGAGTGTTTGTTGTGGGGGAGGAAGGGAAAAGGAGATTGTTAGCTGCTTTGAGACTCCTCAAGGGGAGTGAAAGGCAGTATATCACGTCCAAACTCTCCTCCTCCTCCTCCTTCTGAAAAGTGGGACATTTCAGAATCAAATCAGAAAGTGGGACGGCTTCTGTAAATTCAGGACTGTCCCTGGAAAAAAGGGACACTTGGAGGGTCTGATATTATATTATACTTATATATTAGCTGCATTTTTGCTCTCAAGTGTATCAGTGCAACTGGCACAGTAAAAACTGTGATTTTCACAAAGGCTGCGTTCAGACAGGACTTTATTTCATGTTCTCAATGTTTTTTCACCTGACATTTTATGTGGTCTTTCACATGATGTAAAAGACAGTTCTGGAAATCGAGGAGAAGATACTGGAAGTTTAATGCTCATTTCCATGTTAATTGCTTCCAGGGGGGGGGGATCCATTTGCAACCCCATCATCCAAGAAAAATTCAGGATTTTTGCACTGTAATGTAGTTGTGGTTTTCATGGTGCACATCACTGCTGCTCACAGGATGAAATTTGGGGCTGCATTCTGGTATAGTTCTTTCCAGCCATCTTCACGGGTGAATCATGGGCGGACAGAAGCTCCTATGTGCATAGAAGGTGGCAATATGTCCAATGACATTCACTGCTGTGTCACATCATGCCATTGCTGTGAAAAAAATTTAGCGTGACATGGCAGTATATTGATCAGAAAGCCACAGTGCAGTGGGTAATGCAGTGTAAAAGGAATGTTAAAAATTGGGTCAGAAATGATAACTAGGCAAACTAATGCAACAAAACCCATAACTCAAATATTCACCCAGCAATACAATAACTTAAATGCTAACTACTTCACCTCTTTTATTCTGCAACTTTCAGACTGATTGCCCATAAAACATCAGGAAAGATTCTTTTTTTATCCACCCCAAAACTTCTTGAAAACCATTGCAGCCACTCTTCTGAAATGTAATAGGATTCATGCCCACAGTAAGGGAGTCTTTGTCTGAAAAGTCCATCAACAGCATCTCTCTCTCTCTCTCTCTCTCTCTCTCTCTCTCTCTCTCTCTCTCTCTCTGTCATTAAAGGTACCCAATCACAAACCCCCTTTCCCATTTGCCTTATTCCGGAGAGAGTAGTGGGCCTGCAAATTTTATCCACTTCTGTTAAAAGAGTTAGTCTTTCTTTGCTATCCCAGTACTTAATGGGAGTAGAGTGACACAGACTCAGACAGACCCCCAGCAGAATTAGGAATCCTATGAAGCAGTTCAGACTCAGATGGGCTGTATTCTGAAGTACCACATTGGGGTCTAAACCAAATCTTCTGGTCACTGTGTACCCCTAAGTTCCTGATCAGTGGCCTCACGCCAAAGGAGAGAGATATGAATTTTCTTCACATAGGCTGTATGAGATCTCAATTTTAATCCTGCACTGTCTTTGTAACAACAATTTACCACTCATTTTCCAGGCTCATTTGGTTTAAACACCATACATAGCTGTTTAAGCAATATTTGCTTAGGATAAAGGCCTCTGTTTTCAGACTTTAATTGTTAAGCTGCCAAGTTTAATTAGCTTTCAAGACTCGCTTTCCAGATTTTAGAGACTATACTTGTGGCGAGATTATGAAATGTTTGTTTCCTTAAAAAAATATAAAAAATAAAAAACTTCAAGGGATTCTTAATGAGCTCAGCATGCTTCTTTTATGTTAGAAATTCCATAGCTAACTGCCTCCTTTCCCATCCTAACAGTGCCTTGAGCATAGTCAACATATGTTAGGAAGTTTATATTCTCCATCTCTAATCATACAGCAATTTGCAATGCAGGTGTGTAGAGCGTGATGCTAAATTATAACTGAGCTGCTTTTCCAGCTGCTTTTCCATGAAGAAGATTCATAGAATCGTAGAGTTGGAAGGGACCCCGAGGGTCATCTAGTCTAACCCCCCAGTAATGCAATATATCATTTCCCAGTCTTTTACTGCTTCAAGGCTGGAACTAGACAGCATCCAGACAGCCCGACATGACTCCCGTGACAATGACGACAATGACAGCAGCAGCAGCAGCAACAACAACATAATATTTTTTTGCTTGTTTGTTTGTTTGTCACCCATCTGACTGGGTTACCCAATCCACTCTATGCGGCTTCCAACAAATTAAAATACAATATGACACCAGACCTTCAAAACTTTCCTGAAAGGGGCTGCCTTCAGATGTCTTCTAAATGTGAGATAGGTCCACTCACATTTTCCGGTGGGCAGCATTGCGGCCAGGCAGCTGGGACCTAACAGTGATCTGGCCTGGGGGGGGCAGAGAGTTGATGCCCTCCCTTTTGTGTCACCTGGCCGCATCACCGGTGCTCAGCAAGGCACGCCCAGTGTGGACCCACTGACCAATCAGCGCCAGGAGGGGGCGTGGTCAACATTGTTGTTTATTTCCTTGATATCTGATGGAATGGTTTTTCACCAGGCAGCCATGACTACTGAGAACCTCTCCCTGGTTCCCTGTAGCTTCAATTATCTCAGTGAGGGAACTGCCAGAAGGCACTTGGAGCTGGATCTCAGTGTCTGGGCTGAATGATGGGGGTGGAGACGCTCCTTCAGGTATACAGGGCCAAAGCCGCTCCGGGTTTTAAAGGTCCGCACCAACACATTGAATTGTGCTCAGAAACATACTGGGAGCCAATGTAGATCCTTTAAGACCGGTGCTATATGGTCCTGGCGGCCACTCCCAGTCACTAGTCTGGCAGCCACATTCTTGATTAGCTGTAGTTTCTGAGTCCCCTTCAAATGTAGCCCCACGTAGAGCACGTGAAAAACAATGTGTTAAATTCCCAGGAGTGGCCAGTGATGTAGAGTGGCCCGTAGGGCAATGTTGCTCACCTGGCATCTTCTCAGCACACATTTCTGCCAATAACTGAGGACAGGGGGAAGGTGGTGGTGAGGTCAGCATGGCGTAGGTAGATCAAATGGTTTCTCCACCACCTCTTCACCATGGTGTAAGTTTGCTGTAGCTGTGCTCAACAGTCAGTAAGGGAAGCCCATGGCTATATCTGTTGGATAGCTCCACGGAGGCTTTTAAAGGCAAAGGCATGGCGTGAAACTTTTTCAGAGAAGATGGCTTAGCCAACAAGCATGCAAATGAAGATGGAAAAAAGAAGAAGCAGCCCTTCTAGAATCTGTCTCTGAAATTTAATTTGCACTCCATTTCTGAGAAGGAAATGTCTGTAAAGCCTAATCTGAAATGCTATTTTTGCTCTGACAAAGAGTTCTGTAAAGTTACAAGGTGAAAGAGATTTCGTGTTTTGAATGGCATATGCTGTTAATTTTCTGCTTCTTTGCATGCCAATATGAAGCAAAGGAGAAAAGAGGCTGCCTTATCAAGTGGACTTCTTTCCTCTCTTTTTCTGAGCACGACTGGGCTCCGGCAAGGCTTCAGGGAACCAATTCAGATATGATATAATAATCCTTTGCCTACAAATGCCAGCTTTCACTCAAAATTCTCTACTTCTTCACTGGCGAATGCAATTTTTTTTAAAAAAACAACAACAACCACGTACTTCCTAGACTCTCCTTACTTATAAAAATCAGGATTTTTAGTCTGCTGTGAGATAACATTGAAAATGGTGCAACCAAAGACCTGAAGTGATAGACTGTACCACTTCAGGCTGCAGGTGTGTGTGGGAGGGGGGTCATAGATTTGAATGCTGCCCGACATTTATTTTATTTTATTTTTTAGAAAAATGATCTAGCATATCAGGAAACAGTATATCAATCTGGCGCCATTGGGCTCCGGTCCTCAAACTATGGAGTGAGGAACAAGCTGCACTGATGAGGCACCAGATGAGGCATGCAAGCCTGAGAGGCATTGGGGCTCACTCACTATGTAGGGCTGGGCAATGTATCTTGGCTGCTTCTTCCTCCCTTAAGGCCAGAAGAAGCACCCGAGAGACATTCCAGACATTGTGATATATCAGCATATCAAAGTATTTAGCTGTTGATATATCACAATGTTGAGAAACAGGTATCGCCCAGCCCCAGCCCCAGGTCTGTGGTTTAAAGCTCTGTGTCTGGGGGCTTTTTGCCTCAGGAAAACCTGCTCTTTAGTGCTGAATCTAAACAAATGGTAATTCGGGTTTTCTGTGGATTGCCATTTGCTTCAATTCAGCGGTAAAGAACGGGTGTACACGGGGAAAGCGCTGGAGAGGATGAAGTGCTCAGAAGCAAAGCTTTAAAGCACAGAGTTGTCCCAAAAGGAGGACTGGATGAGCCCTTACGTCAGCCTGAGTAGTTTTGGGCGGGGGTCGGTCATTGCTCAATAATAGTGCGGAGCTTTGTCCAAATTCTCATCAAATGCATTTGTTCTGCCAGTCATATGCAAAGCCAGCCAAAAATGAAATGGCAGTGAGAGAGAGAGAGAGAGAGAACCCACAATAATTAGCCATACACTTTGTCAAAGGCTTTGCATATACGCTGAAGGCTTTCATGCCTTGAGTAGGTCAGGCTGCTTGTTTTGGCAGCCTCAAGTCGCTTGGTGGCTAAGGCGCCTTTATATTTCAAAACTGTCATGATGTCAGGTTTGCAGTGCTGGTGCCTGATGTGACCTCAGCAAAAAGCACTGTAAGTCTGGCGTTTCTTTCCTTTAGATGATGCCTTCTCATTCAAACACACTCTCTTGGCCTGTCTCTTTCTCCTTTCCAGACAACAACCGGTCACGGTTGCAGTAAACTTTATCTCATTTCCCTCCCTTATGTGCATTAACTAGGCTCTTGTTTATTCAGCGGTGGAATAGCCAACTGATGCCTTTCCAGGCAGAACGCAGCTCCAAAGCCACTTTTTTAACCTGGTCCACATTTTAATCAAGGTGCTGTAAAACATTTGCTCAGAATCTGGGCTTGACAGGGTGACAAAAAATTTTTTGCCCCCGGGTACCAATTTACCTTGCTACGCCCCTGGGGCTTGTTTCGGGGGTAGGGGATGTTTCTAAGTCATAACAAAAAGAGAACATGCCACATTTTGATCTCAACATTGTAAATGTAGACTTGGTTGCTTCTTTGTGTGCCTCCTCCATGTTTGGTTCAGAGGGTGGCGACACGAGAACGGGCCTTCTCTGTAGTGGCTCCCCATTTCTGGAATGCTCTCCCCAAGGAGGTTCGCCTGGTGCCTTCATCATATATTTTTAGGCACCAGGCAAAAATGTTCCTCTTCAACCAGGCCTTGGGCTGGTGAATATTCTACAGCCTTTTATATGTGTCTATGGGAAGGGGGGATGTTGTTTTGCTGCTTTGTTTTTCATTATTTACTTGTGTTTTATTCAGTGAACTGCCTTGAGATCATATAATGCAGGGTGGTATATAAACCTAGCTGTCAACTTTTCCCTTTTTTTAAGGGAAATTCCCTTATTCTGAATAGGATTCCTCGCAAGAAAAGGGAAAAGTTGACAGCTATGTATAAATCTTAATAATAATAATAATAATAATAATAATAATAATAATAATAATAAATTAAATGAATAATAGCACGCCAATTCCCCAACCCTACCCCTGCATGACTGCTTCAGCATGTTCAGGCTCCCTGCTTGACTTCTGGGCCTGATTATCCAATTCAGCATATAGGGCACTGCCCCCAAGAAAAAAACATTGATCTGCCCTCAACCAGCACCCACATCCATTCCTTCTTTCTTATACAGTGGTACCTCGACTTACGAATTTAATCCGTTCCAAATGCACATTCGTAGGTCGAAAAATTCGTAAGTCGAAAAAAGCGATTTCCCCATAGGAATGCATTGGAAACGAAAAATTCGGAAAAATTCGTAAGTCGAGTAAACCCCATCTAAAACTGCCAACGGATGTCCTTCGGATGTCGAAAAATTCGTAGGCGTGCGGGCACTTTTTTCATTCGTAAGTCGAAAAATTCGTATGTCGAGTAATTCGTAAGTCGAGGTACCACTGTATCCCATTCAGAGGCTAACCCTGGCTGTCAGCTTCCTGCTCAGTGTCACCGCCATGTGTTTTACGTTTATTTATTGCATGGACAAACCACCTTTTCCTCCAAGGAGCTCCAGGTGGCATACCTGGTTGTCCTCCTCCTCAGTTAATCCCCACAACAGCTATGTGAGGTGGGTTAGGCTGAGAGGCAGTGACGGGCCCAGCGTCATTCTGTGGGATCTAAAGCTGTCAGTCAAGTCCAACATTCTGAGAGGACTAACTGCCTCTATGTGGCAGGCAGTTTTGTCAGTTGGTTGGTCGGTTGCTGCTAGGAGTGTTAACTGGTAACTGCTCGGATGCAGTCTTCTCATGACTCACTACTATCTAGTATATAGTTTATCTGTTATGTAACCTAAGCCTGCCTTCAGGAACAACTCTGTAAACCTGAATGAATCTGATAGTAAAGTAGTTTATGTTAATATGATTCAGATTCATGTGTGTTTTCTTTAAGAGGGACAGAAAGGGATTATCAACCAGGAAGGTATAATTATTGATAGGACTCAAACGAGTTAGCAACCCGCTTGTCGCTGCATAAACTCAAACAGGGGATCGTTTAAACTCTGCTAAATTATATAAACGTTCCCACACATTCATGGTCAAGTGGGGATTTGAACCCTGGTCTCCATGGTCTCCCAGGTCCTAGTCCAGCACTCTGACCACTGCACTACATTGGCTCATTAGTGTAGAACTCAGCAGGGAGGAGGAGGAGGACAAACTAGAATTAGTTCTGCTATTGGCTCTGGCTCTTGCTACTGTTGGCCTCTCTATCTCCCCAACTCCTCCACCATCATCACCAATGCTTCTTGTCCTCCTGGATCAGTTGCTTTTAGGGATGTTATGAAGGCATCGTTTATGTTAGAGATTTCAGAGTTGCCTACATGCAGAAATGCAGCTGTTATCTCCAAGCAATTAAGCAATTAGCTAGTTGGCAGAAAGCCCAGATCTGCTCTCTCTCAGACCCTTAGCAACGGCCTGTGATTGGTCAATGAGTTCCTGATAAGGTGAGCTCTGTGTGAGAGCTGTGTGGTTAGTGTGTGGTGTGGAGAAAGTGGTCAGTGTAGAGAGAGAGACAGAGAGGGAAAGATTTTATGTTTTGTTTCTTTTATTTTGTAAAGTCTGTAAATAGTAACTTATGGATGCTAGTTGCTTCAATCAATAAATACTGTATATAGTTATCCAGTGAGTTGCTGAGTTCCTGCGTTGAGCTGTCTAGTCAATTTCACAACAGCCAGAAGCTTCCAGAAAAGTCTGCGTCTAACTCTGCGGTGTCCAGGAATACGTTATACTCCTGACACTAAATCTTAAGAGTTTATCCTTCCACCCTGCCTTGGCCAAGTGCTGTCCTGTTTCCATTCCACTGCAGTTCATCTTCCGCCAAAAACTACGTTATTCATCTTGCTGCCTGCTGTGAATCCGCCCCATTCATTTCAATGCAAGTGGTCTGGAGGGACAGAATCATTTACGGCTAACCAGTGTGGGAAATATGTTCTTAGCCAGTGCAAATGGCATTGCAAATGTAAGAGATGTCCCAGCACATCTCCACAGTGAGCACGCAGTTTTTGCATCAGCAAGTGGGAGCCACCACTGCTTATGGTATCCCCAAGGTGATTCCTTATTTATAACTCTAGCCCGTTCAAAATTTATATCCATTATTGTATAAGGGATTATTATTATGACTGGAATGTAATGGAAATTAATAAGATTTTGGAACACATAAACATAGCAAATAATCAAGCCATCAATTCTAGCACATGGGGGGCACCTTATCTAAATTATATAATTTGGCATTTGAACTATTGGTATCAATAACTGTGTTATAAATTGGTCATTGTTATAATGAGGCTATTATTGGATTGTATTTGAAAACTAATAAAAAAAATTATCATCACACACACCCAAAATTATATCTGTTATTTAGCACAACCATTTCCCAGCTGATGCTTCTCTTTATGGTAGGGATACATAATTGCAAAGCGATATTGAGAAGCTTTGTTTGATGTAATATATCTAATTTCCAGATATGCAACAATATGTGAACTTTTGACAAGCAAAATATAAACCTTCGGAACTTCCTGCCTATTGACATCAGGGAACCCACTTTACTGCATTTTTTCTGACTCCCGCTTAAAACATTTTAGGCGAGCTGGTTCAAACATATTGACGTTGATGTGTTTTCATGTCTTTCACTGTTAATCTTAAGTGTCCTAAAACTTTTAATTGTTGTTTTTAATTTGTAATCTTAATATTTATTGTAAACGGCTTAGAGATTTGACTACTATCGAGTGGTATATACATTTTGTCAAATCAAATCAAATAGATTTTAACAAATTTGCTTGGCTATTTCCAGACAGAAACACTCAGAGCACTCTGGATCAAATCTTGCTATTTTCCAAAGGATATGAATAAAATCTTATCGTTGCAGCACATTCTCTATAAACACCTTGCAACAATTTGAAATTTAAAACTCTGCTTTGCTCCCCTATACTTCTCCCCCTTTTGAGTTCTGTCTTTTTATATTGTGTTGCTGAGAGCAGGGACTGTTATTTCGATTGATTTGTAAGCAGCTCTGGGAGGTTTCCAGTTTAAAAGTATAATGGGTATGGCTGGATAACGATGCCAATACTCCTTGTCTTTTTGAGCTACCCCATTATCTATTAGCATTGCATGACCATCCTGATTCTACCCCTATCTAAGTGGAGAGAATGCTTCATTTGCCTTCAGAAATGTCACCGCAGAGCCAAACCAAATTGCCTATGTGGCCTAGGATGTCATCAGAATCACTACAGGATTCCTGATTGGCTAGGATCAAAATGTGAATGAGGAGGAACCCACAGCAAAGGCCGCAAAATGACACAGCAAATGATCAGGCTGCAAACTGTGGGAGAAAATGAAAGGGGTTTTGGAGGAGTTGCCCAAAGGACCAGGTGCACAGCCTAGGAGTCATTTTGGACTCAAAGCTGCCCATGGAGGCGCAGATAAATTCTGTGTCCAGGGGAGCTGTCTACCAGCTCTACCTGGTACGCAGGCTGAGACCCTACCTGCCCGCAGACTGTCTTGCCAGAGTGGTGCATGCTCTAGTTATCTCCCGCTTGGACTACTGCAATGCGCTCTACGTGGGGCTACCTTTGAAGGTGACTCGGAAACTGCAATTAATCCAGAATGCGGCAGCTAGACTGGTGACTGGGAGTGGCCGCCGAGACCATATAACACCTGTCCTGAAATATCTTCATTGGCTCCCAGTACTTTGCCAATTCAAAGTGTTGGTGTTGGTGCTGACCTTTAAAGCCCTAAACGGCCTTGGTCCTGTATACCTGAAGGAGCATCTCCACCCCCATGTTCAGCCCAGACACTGAGGTCCAGCTCCAAGGGCCTTCTGGTGGTTCCCTCACTGCGAGAAGTGAGGTTACAGGGAACCAGGCAGAGGGCCTTCTTGGTGGTGGCCGCCCTGTGGAACGCCCTCCCACCAGATGTCAAGGAAATAAACAACTATCTGACTTTTAGAAGACACCTGAAGGCAGCCCTGTTTAGGGAAGTTTTTAATGTTTGATGTTTTATCGTTTTAATATTCTGTTGGGAGCTGCCCAGAGTGGCTGGGGAAACCCAGCCAGATGGGCGGGTATAAATATTATTATATATGATTATGATTATGATTATGATTATGATTATGATTATGATTATGATTATGATTATTCTGGGAATTGTAACTCTGTGAGAAGTAAACTTAAGTGCCCGGGATTCTCTGAGGGTATGAGGGTAAGAAGGTGCTCAAAATGTCCATTAAAGGTATTGTGTGTACATAGCTTCAGTCTGTTTTATGTTTCCTACCACACAAAAAACAAAGTTAATTGGTGCTGGGCACACACACCCTGAAAAAAAACTAAGACTGCACATGCTGCATCTTTAAAGTACATCTGAGTTTTATGGAAAACTCACAGAAATCACAACACCATCCAAGAGAGTCATCTCTAATTCTAGCAACAAAAACAAAAATAGGGGGAGATACATTCCCCACACTCATGTGGCCAGGATCATGTTTAGATTAGTTTAGCAGGAGGCGATAAAAGAAAACAATTCTGAGCTGGAGGACTGAGAGCTCTATTTGTTTCTTAAAAGTGCATTTAAGAGGAGCACAGCAGCCTTTTTTTGGGTCTGGAGAGGCCCAATATTCTGGACCACCTCACCTGCTGGCAAGCAACTCACCTGAGGTCAGCACCTTCATGGGCTTCACTCAGAGGTGGAACTGGGGGCCTGTGGGGCTAGCAAGGTTTTTTTTTTTTGCCACAGGTGAAGCTTCCAGAGGGGGCCATTGAGGCTCCCAGCCTGCCCACCATTTGCTCTTCAGGCTTCAGTCAGAGAATGGAACATATGATGCACCATGACCAAATGATGGACCACTAACCAACCAACTCATGGTCAAACAGGTGGGTTTAAAGGAGGTGCCAGAAACTGGACCACAGTCATGGCCTGCCTTATTTCCTTCAATACTCCAGAGGGGTTGCAAAGTTGGGAGGATTTGGGGGAACTCAAAGGGGAGCCTAGATCCAGCTGCCTGAGCCTTCTGCTTAGGGGTAAATGCGGGGGGGGCCAGACGCTTGGCAGCTGCCTGAAGTTGCCCAGGTGCCATGGGCCTGGCAGAGAGAGCGTTCCTGGAGCCCAGAGCCCATTGGCTCCAGTCCTTGGCCAGGCTCTGACCTCACAACCAGCTGTGGAATCCTGGGAATGTTTTGTTTCCTAGGAGGCCAGGTGAGTTCTTTGAAAGGATCCCTGGGTCAGTTGAAAGCCCAGTCAGTTGGAGCAGTTAGCAGCTGAATTCAGATCACTTCTGTTCTTGTCTTGAAAGCTGTTCAGATGGATTGACTGACTTTCTGGACATCTTCGGTTTTCTACTCACATGGCACAATGTCCCGCTGGTTGCGCAGAAGGTAAAGTCATGGGAAAGAGGGGAGACATCCTGAAGATTCATGCCCCCACCACATGCCCAGTTTTTAAAGATGCTCCTTGGACCTTGGTTATTTGACCATTCTAAATCCCATGCTGGGTGTTACGCGAGCCAGCAATTTCCCCACAGAGTTTTATGGTGAATTTTCTGAGTTTCCTTTTTTGTCACCATCCAAGTTGCAGCAGAATTACCATTTCCCCATCCCAAATATTCAGGAGAATGCCCACCCCACCCCCAATTTCACCACCCACATATAGGATGGGGAATTCTGGGAGATCATTTTTCACTCAACCCTAAAATACACACCCCACCTCTGTAGGGCTCCCACCTGCACCCTTGGGTGCTCTCTTCCTCAGCTACATTTCCAGGGTCTTGAATTAGTTCCCCAAGTCCCATCAGCCCCAGACTGCAGGTCGAGGGGGGCAGGGAGAGGGGGAGGAGGGGAGTTGGAGTCCCACAGCAACATCTGGAGGGCACCAGGTTTGGGAAAGCTTGATGTAGAAAACATCAGGGTAATTTAGCATCATAACACTGGGTGACTGGACAGGAGTTTATTTTGGCCCTGATCAGGTGAAGCCAGAATTAGCTACTTGCTGTCCAATGTGGAAAATGGAGCAAATGACCTTGGTAGTCATCCTCAGGAGAGCAGCCCTGGGGATCAGCTCTGCACTCTTTGCAAAATGAGAAGTAATTGGCAGTGCCTTTTGTCTCTTTAAAAAGTTGCCGGCACAGAGTTAGTTAGGTGAATTTTTGCTTGAGGAATGGCGAAATCCCCTCAAAATGTGTGACTGATGGGCACTTAGTCTGCAAGAAGGATGGAGGAGGAGGCCCTTGCTTGCCCTTGGAGATCTTCATTTCATTTGTTTATCTCTCTCTCTCTTCCACATCTACAATGTCCACCACTGGCTGAGGTCATTTGAGCAGCCTCAGAGGGGCTGAAAGGCTTTGTGCAGAAGAGCCAGAATCTCAGAGTTGACATGGAAGACAGACCCCCTCCCTCCCCTCCCAGCTGGAAGACGACCTAGTCTATTATGACGGCCAGGCCTCAAAGCAGTGGAGAGACACAGTCAGCCAGAATATCACCTCTTCTCTGCTGCCACGTGAGGTCCTCCACCAGGAAGCCATCCGTGGTGGGAAGGGTTTTTCTGTGGCTCTTACCTCAGGTCTCCCTCAGAAAGATTGGGCAAGGGAGTCCAGTGGGATCTACACTTTCTTAAAGCAGGGGGAGGGAGAGAGTGTCTGGGAGATCTGCTAGGAAGTAGGTCCTTCTCCCTCCTGGGGAGAAGTCTAGAACATTTGAGTTCTCAAAAATGGCCAGGAGATAATTTCTCTCCAAACAAGACCCAGAATGGTAGAGATGTACTTTGGACTCTCAAATTTCAGTGGTGCCCTGTGTGACGCCCCCCCCCCCGCCTACCTGCTGCTGCCTCTCGTGCTCTATTCTCCAGAGTCCAATACTTTTTTGAAAGAACAACCTGCTTTCGTGCAGGAGAACCAGCCAGATGGTGTAGGTTAGGTGGCAACCTCTAGTTGCACGCCAAGGATCCCTTTGCCTTCTGCATCTGGGCTGCTGCTGCCCATCTGTCTTTCAGACCTGTTTGCTTTTAAATGCAGCCTTGTTCCTGTTGTGTATTGAAGTTCTCACTCTGGTCACCAGGGGTGTTGTGTATGTAGTTTTCACTCAGGTCCACGTCAGTTAATTTAGGCGGGAAACCCTGGGCTGTTGTTGTTACAATGTTGTCAGCCGGCTGCCTATAAAAGCAGGCCGGCTGAGCTGTTTGTGTTCAGTTCAGTTCCAGAACTTCTTGGAGAAATATCTGTGTCGTCTGCTATGTCCACCCACTACTTAATTTGTTGTTGTTCAGTCATTCAGTCGTGTCTGACTCTTTGTGACCCCATGGACCAGAGCACGCCAGGCACCCCTATCCTCCACTGCCTCCCGCAGTTTGGCCAAACTCATGCTAGTCACTTCGAGAACACTGTCCAACCATCTCATCCTCTGTCGTCCCCTTCTCCTTGTGCCCTCCATCTTTCCCAACATCAGGGTCTTTTCCAGGGAGTCTTCTCTTCTCATGAGGTGGCCAAAGTACTGGAGCCTCAACTTCAGGATCTGTCCTTCCAGTGAGCACTCAGGGCTGATTTCCTTCAGAATGGATAGGTTTGATCTTTTTGCAGTCCATGGGACTCTCAAGAGTCTCCTCCAGCACCATAATTCAAAAGCATCAATTCTTCGGTGTTGTGGAATTAGGCGGGGCAAATGCGCCACGGAAAACGCGCTGAGGAAAACTGCACATAAATAATAGAATGCAAATAAACCATTTGCTTTGTTTTAATTACAGAAAAATAAAGTAACAGAAAGTATACTACATCTCCAGAACTTTACAGAAACATGACCCCAGCCAAAAGCCCACCCACCGGGGGGCAGGGTAGATGCATAACACTCCTTTTATACAACATATCATTACTCAATTACCATAAACATAGCAACACCTGTTGTACAGTTCCACAGCTGCTAAACTAGATCGCAGGATTACATTCTAACTTTTAAAGAGCTATACACTGGTGGAACACTAATGAACCTTAAATAAACCGTTCAACAAATAGTTCCTAGTTTGTGCTGGGAGTTGCTTTGAGTTTCAAAGTAATAAAATGAAACCAACTCTGCAGGCAGCCTATTAGAAGCACTCCCCCTCTCTCTCATCCCCTCTCTCTACACCTTCCTTGCTCAGATTCATCCTGGGAACACCAGTATCTCTCCCTGGCGTGTGATGAGTGCAAGGAGATCCTTGAGGGCATCTAGGAGGAGTTGAGGCAGGCAGAGAATCACCAGCGTGCCTGGATGCCTCCTCAAAAGCACCTGGACGCCAGATCTCTGCAGAACAGCAACCACCCACTGGCCAGGCAATTCCTGGTAGGGCCTCCCTTTCGCCCACCGCCCAATCCCTGGCCTTATCCTGGTCTTCCCCTCTGTGAAATGCTGCCTTTTTCTGCCCCTGCTGTGCAGAACCTTGTCATGACAGGTAGGTAGCCGTGTTGGTCTGCCATAGTCAAAACAAAATAAAATAAAAAAATTCCTTCCAGTAGCACCTTAGAGACCAACTAAGTTTGTTCTTGGTATGAGCTTTCGTGTGCATGCACATGTATCTGAAGAAGTGTGCATGCACACCGAAAGCTCATACCAAGAACAAACTTAGTTGGTCTCTAAGGTGGTACTGGAAGGAATTTTTTATTTTATTTTGTCCTGACAGATTATCAGCTGCTCCAGGAGGGGCCTCTGCAGCTGCACAATCAACAAGAAGACGACTGGGTACATGGAAGAAACAACCTCTCCTGCCAAAACACACCCACGTGGCAGGTCCTCCAACCAGGTGTCAAGGAAATAAACAACTATCTTGACTTTTAGACTTTTAGAAGACATCTGAAGGCAGCTCTGTTTAGGAAAGTTTTTGATGTTTGATGTATTTATCATGTTTTTAATATTCTGTTGGGAGCCACCCAGAGTGGCTGGGGAAACCCAGCCAGATGGGTGGGGTATAAATAAATTAATTATTATTATTATTATTATTATTATTATTATTATTACTACTACTACTACTACTACTACTACTACCCCCACAAAAGAACACCTTTCACCACAAAAATAACCAAGAGTAACAATTTGGTTCAGCCCAATGCTTTAAAAACCCCTGTTTCATTGGGTTCTAATTTAAACAGTACCAGGTGGCAGATAAATCATTATGTTAAAATGCATCATTGTCATACAAATAATTTAAGGGAATGAGCAAAACAAGGTATGTTTCCCTTCCTGGCTTTCCCCACCACTCAGAAAAAAAATACTGAATTTGTTATAATTAGTTTTGTTCTCCACAGATACCTTCATTTAGCAATACCACCATTAAACAAGCAAAAATACAAATTGCATGCGACATTTATGTGATCATATTCATTCCTGCTTTGCCTGCCAGAATTTTTTTCTCCTCAGAGATGAACCTAGATTTTTTTACAGGTGGCCCAGGGAGAAGGAGAGGGAGAGAAAGAAGAGCGAGGTCTGCAGAACGCACCATTATTCCTGCGAGGGCCCCAGTTCATTATTCGAAGCCGGCGAGCCTCATTGAGGTGAAACTGATCGGCAAATGGGAAATGAGCCGGGGTGTAAATTCCCAGCAAACAAAATCATTAACATTTGCCGCCTGCATCCGGAAAACCTGGTAAATCAAAAGCGGTGTGACGTATCGAGGCAAAATATCATTGCTAATTGGGATTAATTTGCTCCGGAGGGATTGCTGACCTTTGCAGGAGGAAAAGAAAGATGCTTGTTAACTTTTGTTTCTTAATTGCTCTGGGAATGAAGATTGGGGGTGGGAAGGAATGGCGCGTTTCGAAGGAGGTGACACCATTGGTGGCAAACCAGCCGTTCTCGAACAATGGGTGGCTCCAACATGCTTTCTTCTGAATTAAAATGGGAGGCAGATTACCTTCTTGCAGATAAAAATAAAAGGGGTGTTTCAGGCACTGGGCTTCAACATCTCTCTGTCTCAGGAGACAATGGAAGACTTTACCCTTTGGAGGGTAAACCATTGGAGAGTTAAAGTGCATGCTGTGGCTTTAGAAACCAAATACATGCATAAAGTAGGTGCCAACTCTGTGGGCCCCAGTCCCTTCACCCGCCATAAAATATTTAGCGGGGCAATTCACCCCCCCCCCATATTTTTTGCAAGTTGGCACCTCCATCCCTCCCTCCCTCCCTTGGCCTGCCACCTCGCCGCCAGCAGGGCACCATACTTTTTTCATGACTTGCCTCCCAGTGCCATTTCTGAGTGCACCTGAACAGGGCCGTCTTTACCATATGCGGCGTCAGGGTGCAATTTTTTTTTGGGGGGGAGCTAAAGTTCTTGAGTTGTTTTTTTTAAGGGGGGCAGCTCCGTGTTGTTGAGCGTTTTTTAGCGGGCACGAAACTCTCTCCCATGCCACTGCAGGTGGAGGGAGGAGAGCAATCCCCCGCAGAGGCTGGAAGGGAAGTTGCATGTGGGCAGCGTGCATGCGCTGGGTAGGCCTCTCAACAGCCCACCAATCCCAGGCATGCAGGAGGGCAAAGCCGGCCGTCTGCCTCAGCTCCTGCAGCATAAAAGCCTGTGGCACTCCGACAGGCTGTGCTGCACCTGGCAGCGGCTGTCGGCTGGCCTGGATCTTCAATCCCCAGACTCCAAATCTCGGCCCTGGACTCTTGCCCTGGCGCCCCTGAGAGCCCGGCACCCGTGTTCCCCGCACCCCTAGCGCCTATGGGTTAGCCGGCCCTGAATCTGAGCTGCAGCAGCTGGGGAGAGGCAGGCGGGGAGGCCGACTCTTCAAGATACACCTGTTTTATTATATTTATTTACTCATTTATTGCCCACACTCAGCACTGGCAACCAACTACAGTTCCCAGGATTCTTTAGGGGAATCTACGACTGTTAAAGCGGTATCATAGCACTTTAAATGTATAGAGTTGCATGGATGTGGCCTTGTGTCCATGTGTCCAGCTTCACAGAGGACAGTCCTGTATCTGAAGGACTTTTGGGTAACTGTCGTCTGTTTGCAGGAATCATCGGATTCAATTCAAGGAGTGCACATTCGTGTTTAAAGCCCTACACAACTCAGGCCCTAATTATACAAAAGACTGCCTCATTCCCCACACATCCTCTCAGGTGCTAAGATTGGTGAGGAGTGCCCTCTTGGCTATTCCATCACTCTCAGAAGCTGGGGTGGGGTGGCATTTTCTGTGGCAGCCCCTAAGTTGCAGAGCTCACTCCCCACAGAGGTTCATCTGCCCCTTCATTATACAGTTTTGGGTGAATGCTGAAATCGCACCTGTCCACCCTGACTTCTGACACTTCAGATAAATATTTGTAATTTTATGTTGTTTTATTTTGTGTAATATTGTGTTTTGATATTAATGGTGTGTTTGGATTGTTGTAAGGGACCCCTGGATGGTTAAGTCCAGTCAAAGGCAACTATGGGGTTGCGGCACGCATCTCGCTTCAAGCCAAGGGAGCTGGCATTTGTCCACAGAGAGCTTTCCAGATCATGTGGCCAGCAGGACTAAACCCCTTCTGGCGCAACAGAACACCGTGACGGAAACCAGAGTGCACAGAAACACCGTTTCCCTTCCTGTCGCAGCAGTACCTATTTATCTACTTGCACTGGAATACTTTCGAACTGCTAGGTTGGCAGGAGCTGGGACAGAGCAACAGGAGCTCATCCCATCACAGGGATTCGAACTGCCGACCTTCTGATCAGCAAACCTGAGAGGCCACCCATATCCCTCTGGGACCTTAGAGTGAAAGGAAGGCAATAAATAATAATCCTCCTCCTTATCATCTATCTGTTCCGCTCTGGTTGAAAAAGTTGTTGTTTTTTATTTTTTTATTGTATTTATTCCCCACATCCTTCCCCAAGGAACTCAAGGTGGGTTACGTGATCGTGCCCTTCCTCATTTAACCCCCACAACAACCTCTTGAAATAGGTTAGGCTGGGAGGCTGTAGCTGGCCCACAGTCACTAAATGAGTTTCATGGCTAAGTGGGGATTAGAATACTGGTCTCCCAGGTCCTAGTCTGACAATCTAACTAATACCAGAGTGCTGGGAGAGTTTTCTGCCCTGCTGTCTCTGCTCAGACCCCTGGGCCTGACTGTGCGATCCTGCATTAGCTGTGATCTATTTACAATTGAGGAATCATCCTTTGCATTGGCAGAAGCAGAGGGACCTCCTATCGATTAGAGTTTACCTTGGCTGGCCTCGGGGTTATATTGGGTTGTGTGACAAAAGCTCCTGGTGTCAGGCAGGCATCTTTGCAACCCAGCAATTGACCTTGAACTATCAGTTTGTACTTCGGTGTTCCTGAAACTGTAATGGAAGCTTATCTCTCGGTGCTAAAAATAAGTGAATAAGTGACTTTTTCTTAATTATTTATAGGCCATTGTGCTGCTTCCTCTTTTTCCCCCCAGCAAGAAGCTAGTGCCAGTATAACTATTCAAATTATATAGTATCATCACTGTTTCAGGACCAAGAACTGCCAAGAAGCTACTATTTGCATGTCAAGTTGTGGGGAGGGATAAGGAACTGGTATAAGGTGAGGCAGGGAGGGGAATGCACGGGGACCAGCCAATTCAACTCATCGTTACCATATGCCTTTTTTCCTCTGCTGAAACAATTAGCAGGTATAAGTTGCAATGCTGAATGGTGTGGTGTTTGGAGGGTCGGACTAGGACCTCGGAGACCAGGGTTCGAAACCCCACTTGGCCGTGAAGCTCACTGAGTGGAGCAGTCACAGCCTCTCAGGCTAACCAACCACACAGGGTGGCTGCGGAAACCAAGCCAGTATTAGGATTTTATCTAGCCTCAGCTGCTAAAGCTTGCTATTATGATTAGTATAAATCACATTAGTGTCTGAGAGAGAGTGTGGGAATGAAAGACTGTCTTATCTCTTCCGCCTAAGTGTTGTTATTGTAAGTTTGAGTTTCACTTCTGCTGTGTCGCAGTTTGTTCTCGTTCTGGGATGCGAGTGGTGCTGTGGGTTAAACCACAGAGCCTAGGGCTTGCTGATCAGAAGGTCAGCGGTTCGAATCCCCGCGATGGGGTGAGCTCCCATTGTTCGGTCCCTGCTCCTGCCAACCTAGCAGTTCGAAAGCACGTCAAAGTGCAAGTAGATAAATAGGTACCGCTCCGGCGGGAAAGGTAAACAGGTTTCCGTGCGCTGCTCTGGTTCGCCAGAAGTAGCTTAGTCATGCTGGCCACATGACCTGGAAAGCTTTATGCCGGCTTGCCGGGGTTCGGTGCTGGAGCTCCCCGTGCGTGAGCGTAAATTACCCACGCACGAGGTACCAGTTTGCAGGGGAAAAGCGGCTAGCGTTCCACGTGCGTATGGGCACGGGCGCCAGCCAAGTCTCACTGTCTGAAGGTTGTTGAGTAAGACGGAAAATGACTCCGAAGGTGCGTGAGTAAGTGGTTGCCTCAAAACTAAATAGATGCCTCGAAAACTAATGAATGCCTCGAAAATGAATGGATGCCTCGAAAATGAATGGATGCCTCGAATCTGAATTAGGACTACTTGTAACCTCCTGCGCTATTGCTTAATAATAAAGGAAATCAAACCAAGGATGTTGCATAAGCACGAAATAAAAATTTCTTAAACCTTTACCCTTTTCCCCAAATAACGACAGACACCGAATCTCTTTTTTAGTGGCTTTGGCAAAACCTGCGTAGGCTCGTTCTCTGGCCCTAAGCTAAGTTTCCCTAAGCTCTCAGTCCCTGCGCGCCAAATCTTCCGCGAGTGCTAAACTAAATAAAACTATACCGATAAATCTTCCGCAAGCCTAGCCCTAAGTTAAACCTAGAAGCCTAACTAAAAACTCACCGAAGGATCTTCCGCAAACTAAACCTTAACTAAAAGTAAAACCCATCCAGCCCATCCAGCCCGCTCCCAAAACCCTTCCAACTGAACATAACTGAACGGAACAAAACGCCAAAAGAACGTACCTAAAAAACGTGCCCAAGCAGGGAGCCTCAGCCTTTTATTAGGAACAGGTATGACATCACGATTAATATTTTAGCCAATAAAACCACTGTTGCTGCCCTCCAAAAAGGCGGGAAGCAGAACAAACGTTCATTGACAACTTTGAAAAACCACTGGAACTACAAGTTAAAGGCGGAGTGATCTCAGAGGCAAGAAGCCTCTTCATTCTTACTTTCACTTTTGCTTTTAAGTGGAAGGATACGAAAAGTAGTTCTTAATAACCATTAAAATAAACAAATAACCGCGGATCTTTAACGGATCCACAAAGTGCATTCCGACACCGGCTCCCTCGGCCAGTAATGCGAGATGAACGCTGCAACCCCAGAGTCGGACATGACTGGACCTAATGGTCAGGGGTACCTTTATGTTTAAGAGTTGTTGGGTCATGTAAGACATATTGTGTGCTGTTACAGGTAAGTAGACGTGTTGGTCTGCCATAGTATTGCATGCTGTTGTTGGGTTCTTGTTGTTGTCTTGTTTGGCTGTGTGCATAAAAAAGGAGAGCCACACTGGGGCAGCTCCCAACAGAATATTTTAAACACGATAAAACATCAAACATTAAAAACTTCCCTAAACAGGGCTGCCTTCCGATGTCTTCTAAAAGTCAGGTAGTTGTTTATTTCCTTGACATCTGATGGGAGGGCGTTCCACAGGGCGGGTGCCACCACTGAGAAGGCCCTCTGCCTGGTTCCCTGTAACCTCACTTCTTGCAGTGAGGGAACCGCCAGAAGGCCCTCGGAGCTGGACCTCAGTGTCCGGGCTGAATGATGGGGTGGAGACGCTCCTTCAGGTATACTGGGCCAAGGCCGTTTAGGGCTTTAAAGGTTAGCACCAACACTTTGAATTGTGCTTGGAAATGTACCGGGAGCCAATGTATGTCTTTCTGGACCCACAGTCATCCCACAAACTTTTGCCAAAGTCACAAAGCCAGTGAAAGCCAAATGAATTGCACGCATCGCCCAGCATCCTCCGAGTGCTCGGAGAGAAAACAGTGTTAACTATACTATGATTAACTTTTAATGATGATGCCAATGCTTAGACAGGGATCGTGCTGCTGGAGTGCGTGCGCTGTCAGGAATTCACTCTGATGCCTTACCATCTTCTGCAGTCGCAAAGATACTTTTTCACAACAAAGGAATTGCCAAGATGACTGCAAAGAGGTGATAATGGAGCCAATTATTATGCCACAAAACAACAACAGATGTTGCGTGCTTTTCGTGATATGTCACCCATCTTTCATGAAATTTCCAGTGGACATATTGCAAAAGGGGGGAATAAATAGTTACCTGATGTGTTGATGGAGTGCCGGAGTAGCCAAACACTTCATAAAACTTTTATTAGAGCGTGTAAGAGATAACAGTAATCGCTACTGAGTGATATGTATTTGGAAAGACATCTTATCAAGCTTCGCCTCCCCATCTCTCCAAGAAATTATTTTGTTTTGTTTCTATCTGTAAGGTTCAGCCCTTGAATAAGAGAATTAGTAACAAAACAAGTATTACTGAGCACGTCCAGAGTCTCATTCTTCCCAAAACCTGAGCAATCACTGAGTTGGCAAAAGGGCTATAGCTCAGTGATAGCGCTAACCTACCTGCTGTGCAGAAGGTCCCAGGGCACAGCGCATCTTCTTTGCATGAAGAAAGTCATGCATTCCATTCTCAGCATCTCCTGAGACTCCCGTTGGAAACCCTGGAGAGCCACTGCCTATCAACAGTGGTCT